>CAUYLG010073093.1:0-12903 GCA_963573385.1 Cacajao melanocephalus
TTTTGAAAACTACCCAGGTGTAGTGGCACATGCCTGTAGTTCCAGCTACTCAGGAGGCTGAGGTGGGAGGATCACTTGAGCCTAGGTGGTTGACGCTGCAGAGAGCTGTGATTGTTCTACTGCACTCCAGCCTAGGCAACATAGCAAGACCCTGTCTATAAAAAAAAAAAAAAAAAAAAAAAAAAAAAGGAAGCTGCCATGAACCTCAACTCGTTGCTGGATCACACTGTACCTGCCACAGTCCACATGGACACCCAGGAGGCTAGTGTCCAGATGCTGGGCGTGGGGCCGCCTCTGCTCATCTGCCATAGAAAAGCTCAAGACCCCCAGGGGCAAACTTGCCTGCAGGCACAGAAGGGCAGCCTCCACCTCACAACCACCAAATCGAGATCACTGTCACAACCCTGGCTATGCCGGGTCTGGGACTGCAGTCTGTTGGTTCCAGCCTCCGTGGTCCTCGGAGGGACACTTGGACGAAGGTGGAACGGGTGTTGAGGGCTGACCCATCCCATCCACCTTGCCTTCCCAGGCTTCCTAAGATGAAGCAGCAACACTCTGAAGAATTCAGACATTCCCCCGTCGCACACTCTCCTTCCCAAGCAAACCAGCGAAGGTTTCTGTTTTGTAGTGAGAATGTCGTATATCAGAGGCCAGCAGAGGGCAACCATCCACACCAGAGCTGAAACTTGAGGGGTAGTTTCAATCTGGATCTCCTTGCATAGCTTTTGGTTCTGTGTCTCTCTATAAACATTGTGTTGGAGCATAAAGCTAATAGGAAAAGCAATTACCGTGGTCAGTCACTGAAAGCATCCCTTTAGGGAATGACGCTGACCCAGTGGGCTACCAGGTGAGGACCGAGCAGTTACAATGGAATCAAAGATACAGCCAAGGAGGGTGGAAGGCATTTGGCTCAGAATCAGTCAGAATTGGGGATGGGTCACAGCTGCAGAGGCATTTCTGGAGCACTGGAATAGACTGCTCAAAACTGTAGGAGTTGGGGGGCAAGTGGGGACCAATGGACCAGGCAGGGAGTGGACACGAAGGCCACTACTAACAAATCAGCGAGGGTCCTGCTACCCCTGTTCTGGAACTCTCCAGGCAGCTTCTTCTTCTTCTTTTTTTGAGATGGAGTCTCGCTCTGTCACTCAGGCTGGAGTGCAGCGGCGCGATCTTGGTTCACTGCAACCTCTGCTTCCTGGGTTCAAGTGATTCTCCTGCCTCAGCCTCCCGAGTAGCCAGGACTACAGGCGTACACCACCATGCCTGGCTGATTTATGTACTTCTCCAGACAGCTTCTATTCATCCCCACCCTCATTTCTCTTGCACTTTGCACTAGCCAGCGAGGCCTCCACATCATCTGCCTGCCTGTCAGTGAGAAAGCGATCCACACTGACTGTGTAGACCACGGCTGTCTATTGGCAGCTATCCACAGCTTCATTTCGGCACAGCCCTCAAGACTCACCATTTTCTTGCTTTCCTTTTCTTTGCTTGTGTGTGTGTGTCTGTGTGTGTGTGTGTGTGTGTGTGTGTGTGTGTGTCAGGGGCTCACTCTGTCGCCCAGGTTGGAGTACAGTGGTATGATCATAGCTCACTGTAGCCTTGAACTCCTGGGCTCAAGCCACCCTCCCACCTCAGCTTCTTGAGTAGCTGGGACTACAAGTGAATGCCACCCACTGGCGCATTCTTTTGAAGTTCCTCTAACCATAGCCTTCAGTGGTTTGGGATAGGGGTCAATGGGGCATGGATAATGCCCCGAGAAAGAACTGCTATTGAGCTCCTTCTTTCCCTTAGTGGTGAGGGGAGGTGGCAGCTGAGGATAACTCACAGGTGTGTGGCTTGGGAGACTGGCAGACAAGCAGGTTTTAGTGGGGCAGATTCTAGTTAACTTTAAACAGATTGTGTGTGAGGTGACTAGGGGGCATGCTCAGGAACAATGATATCTACAAACCTGCAAGTTGAGACAGGTCCGAGTTAGATACGGTGATGGGGAGTCACCAGCAGTAAGGTTCTGGTTTTTAAAAATGATGAAGTGGATCATAATGTTACCAAGGCAACAGCCAGTTGAGCTCCAGTTTTGGGGATGGAAGGTGAGGCAGAGCAAGTCTGTGACTTCCATTTGACGGCAGGTTGGGAGCTGCCTTCTAGGGAAGTGAGTTCTAATCTTGGCTTTGCCACTTGATTGAGCCACGTACCTTCACAACCTGTAAAGTGTGTGTGAGGCCAAATTGTAAGCTATACAATGTAAAGACGAGGGATGACTATTGTTACTGGCTTTGGACATATATAGTTCTATCTAACACCAAATGTACTAGAAGTGGGTAATACATATTAAATACATAATATTAATTACAATGTTAGCTGAGCATGGTGGTGTGAACCCATAGTCCCAGCTACTCTGGGGCCTGAGGAGGGAGGATCACTTGAGCCTGGGTGGCGGAGGTGGCGGTGAGCCGAGATCACGCCACTCCACTCCAGTCAAGATGACTGGGTGACACCCTGTATCCAAAAAAATAAAGACCCCTCACTAAGATGTAAAATTAAATTAATTTTAAAAATGACATCCAGGTGCCATGGCTCATGCCTGTAATCGTAACACTTCGGGAGGCCGAGGGGGGAAGATCACTTGAGGCTAGGAGTTCAAGACCGCTCTGGGCAACACAGGGACATAGGGAGACACCTGTCTCTACAAAAAAAAAAAAAAAAAAAAAAATTTAGCCAGACTTGGTAGCATGCACCTGTAGGCCCAGCTACTCGGTAGACGACTAAGGTGGGAGGATTACTCAAATCCAGGAGTTTGAGGTTGCAGTGAGCTGTGATCGCACCACTGCACTCCGGCCTGGGTGACAGAACAAGACCCTGTCTCTTAACAACAACAATAAAAACAACAAAAATTACAAATAGGCCAGGTGTGGTGTCTCATGCCTGTAATCTCAACACTTCGGGAGGCCATGATGGGAGGATCCCTTGAGCCCAGGAGTTCAAGACCAACCTGGCCAACATAGCGAGACCCATCTTTACAAAAGCAAAAACTATAAATAATGCTGTGAAACATTATCCTTCGTATTTGAAGGAACATGACTGGCCGTAGGGCTCTGCCGCTTCTCTGCAGTCCTTCAGAGGAGGCACAGCCGAGCTTCTCAGGAATGCTGGATTGTTCAGTCACAAGTCATGGGCACTGAACATTTTGAAAAATAAAGCTGAGTCAGTGTTGGCCCCTAGCTGCTTGAAGTTCTTATCTAGAGGAAAAACCGACTGCAGTAATTATTTTCAAGATGGAGAAGAGAAAAAGGAAATGAATAATTAGGAGGAATTGAAGCAATGCAAATTTCCCTTCGCTCAAAGCTAGAGGATCAAGATGCCTCTTTACCGAGAGGATTTTCTTCCTGTTTATTTTGCTTTTCTACTCCTCCTGAGTGAGTAGAAAAGAGAAGTTGCTGGGGGATGGGAAAAATAAAGAGGCAAACAAGAGAGAAAAGAGGAAAACAACGAAATCTTCTTTCTATAGGAAAGGCGAGTTACTGCTATTCTATCAGAAAAATAAAATGGAAAGAAATTCCTATAATCAACATGTAAATTTTGAGGAACAGGGAGAGAGAGATTCGTAATCCTTATGGGAGTCCCAGTGTCACAAGGAAAGCGTGTCTGTGTCTGTGGCTCAGGGACAGACCAGTCTCCTGGGTCCCTGAAATGTGTCCCTCTCCCTCTGCCCCTGTCTCCACACACCTCCCCTAACCTGAATGTAGGACCAGTTAGCAAACGACTGCAGTCCACTCCTTTTTGGCTTAAAGCTGGTAAGTAGAGGAGTTCCCTTTCACTACCTCCCCTGGCCAGGCACCGGCTGGGCACCTTCCATGTGTGTAAGTGCCAGCTCAAGCGTCCCCAGCACGGAGGGCTTCCAGGCTGGCCTGCAGGAGTCCTGAAGCACCCTGCATGGACTCTCTTTGTGGGGGACACTGGAGAAAGGGCTCCCTAGAGGCAAGAGAGCTGCTGTTCAAGTTTGGTGCCAGGCCCAGAGCTTCTGGGAAACTGACCTAGGGGTGCCTGGTACTGAAGACAGAGCATGCCGTGCTATCAGGGCGCTTAGATGGTGGGTTGTAACCATCTCCTCCTAGCCTGTGAGCTCCATGAGGCCCTCACTGCGCTCACCGCTGTACCCCGTCACGCAGCATATGGCCTCGTAAAGAGTGGGTGCTGAACACGCATGGGCTGGGCGAGCGGATGAATGGGCTGGGTGACGGAAGAGGTGGTGTTGTAAGAGCTGCTGGCATGCATCACCTTTGTCATCCTCCTGCCATCCCGAACCCAGCCTGAGTAGGGGAGGCCACAACGATACGGCTGATGGGAATGGAAAGAACGGCTCCTCGGGAGGTCAGCAGCTTCCGCAGTATGGGAGGTGGCACCCATGTCCTCGACAGCACTGGGTCTTTGGGTTTCTCCCAGGGCTTCAGTTTTGTGGGCTCTGGAGGCTTTGGGCAAGCATTACTGGCCTTGCCTTCCCATCTCACAAAAGTAAGCTGGGCAGAAGGGGAAGAAATAGCGAACTCTGGGCCGAAGCTGGGGCGCTGTTCATGAGGACGTAAGGGCCCTGCCAAGGGGTGACCAGCGACTGGATAAGAATTTGCTGGGGAAAGAAGGCCCACATTGACCAGGAAGTAAATGCTGAGGGTTATTGTTTTGGGGAGCTTAGAAGAAAGTCCAGTGGGGGCATGGCCTGGGGAACACAGGTCAAACATAATAATCTCTGATTTCTTTTCCTTCCTTCCTTTTTTCTTCCTTCCTTCCCTCCCTCCTTCTCTCTCTTTTTCTTTCTCTCTCTCTCCTTCCTTCCTTTCTTTTTTCTTCCTTCCTTCCCTCACTCCTTCTCTCTCTTCTTCTTTCTCTCTCCTTCCTTCCTTTTTTTTTTTGACAGGATATTGCTCTGTCTCTCCCCGCTGTAGTGTCCACAACTCACTGAACTCATTGCAGCCCCACCTCCTGGGCTTAATCAATCCTCTCACCTCAGCCTCACAAGTAGCTGTGACTACAGGCACAAGCCACCATGCCTGGCTCATTTTTTATAGTTTTTGTAGAGACAGGGTATCCCTATGTTGCCCAGGCTGGTCTCAATCTCCTAACCTCAAGTGATCCTCCCACCTTGGCCTCCCAAAGTGCTGGAATTACAGGTGTGAGCCACTGCGCCCGGCAATTATCTTTAATTTGTAAAACCACCTTGCAAAGTAGGTGTCCTTTGTCACCCTCAATTTGCTACGAGGAACTGAAGTCCAAGAAGGTCAGGTTGCTTGCCCTGGGTCACAAGGCCGGTGAGTGGGGAGGGGGGCCTCATGCCTCTCTGTGATGGAGGCAGCCACATGGGTGGAGGTCGCACCCTGGAACAGAAACCCCCGCCTTGCCAAGTCCATGAAATTTGTTTTGCAACAGCAGACATGGCTGCATTGCCCTGGCATTGTGTCCTCTGGGCAAGGTCTCAGTCAAAGGAAAGAACGTTGTAGCAAGAAAGCAAGACAGAATTTTCAACTCTCAGGCCTGGAAAAGTCTTTGCCAGGTTCCTCCTGCAGACAGAAACAGGGAGGCAAAGGAATGAGTTGAATAATAAGCTCAAAGCTTCAGCTATTACAAACAGAAGCAATAAAATTGACGCTTGGCTGAGTTATCAGGAGGCAAAGAGGCAAAAATCCAATTTAAAAGATTATGCCAAATGGAATAAATCCAAAGTAATGGGATTGCTGAGCCTTAGCTGCCATAAAGGGAAACCATAGCATGTCTTGGTTTTAAAAAAAATAACACGGAGAATAAACACAAGCTGACTTAGTGTTTGGGGAAGTAGTTATTATTTTTCCAGAGAGGGCTATAGTTAAGGACCGTGCCTCCAGTGCAATGCATTCAATAAATATTTACAGAGAGTCCTCAGGCCCTGAGTGCTCTCAATGTCCCCGAGCCAGTGGCATGCTGTGTGTGTGTCTGGGGGTGCTGTGTGTGTCTGGGGTGCTGTGTGTGTCTGGGGGTGCTGTGTGTCTAGGGATGCTGTGTGTGTGTCTGAGGTGCTGCGTGTGTGTGTGTCTGAGGGTGCTGTGTTTGTGTATGAGGTGCTGTGTATGTGTGGGGGTGCTGTGTGTATGTCTGGGGTGCTGTGTGTGTTTGGGGTGCTGTGTGTGTCTGGGGGTGCTATGCATATGTCTGGGGGTGTTGTGTGTGTCTGGGGGTGCTATGCATATGTCGGGGTGCTGTGTGTATATCTAGGTATGCTGTGTGTGTGTCTGGGGTGCTGTGTGTGTCTGGGGGTGCTATGTGTGTGTCTGGGGGTGCTGTGTGTATCTGAGGTGCTGTGTGTGTGTTTGGGGGTGCTGTGTGTGTCGGGGGTGCGGTGTGTGTCTGGGAGTGCTGTGTGTGTCTGCGGTGCTGTGTGTGTCGAGGGGTGCTGTGTGTGTCTGAGGGTGCTGTGTGTGTCTGGGGGTGCTGTGTGTGCCTCTGGGACCCGGCTCCACTCCTCTTCATATGGTGCTGCCCTAAAGCCCACATCAGGTCAGTAGGATTTAGGAGGACTGGGGTGAACAAGATGTCTCTCACGGAAAGATGTGATTTTGGAGGCACCACCCCAGCAGAGAGGTCTTTTGTGCCTTTGAGGGTCTTCAGCTGGAAGGAGGAAAGCTGGAGTCACTGCGAGAGAATCCCAAACACTGTGACTCACATTTAAGCAGATCCGCTTAATAACCCCATCGTGTTCCGCTTAAGCGGTCATGTTCTGAGGTGACCGGGATTCTGTAATGCGCAGTTTTCTTCAGTCATTAGTCCACAGCACCCAGGACAGTTTCAGCTCAGCTGTGGAACAGAGACCAGACATTCAGAGGCAGTCACTAGAAAGGTTGGTTCAGAAGCGGGGGAAGAAGAGCTCCAGCTTTGAGTGCTGTAAAGCACTCTGCTAAGTGCTTTATGCACTGTCTCCCTGTAGCTACTAAAAAGCACCTCACCTGACAGATTCCAAGGCTGAAGCTCAGAGAGATTCAGTAACTTACCTAAGGCCACACAGCCAATGATTAGCAGAGCAAGGATAGCAGTAGTTGACCACGGTAGTATCTGGTCTCTCCTAAAGGGGGAGATTTTAAACTAGATAATCAGGGGAACAATTCAGCGAAACGGTAGGAGTTTGTGCTGGTAAAGGCCACATCCAATTCTGGAGTTTTCTTCTCTTTTGTTTTCTGCTTGTTCACAGAAGAAGATAGTACAGACACTGACTGCAATTTCCCCGCACTCCGGCAGTGTCCACTACACACAACAAAAGCCCCAGTCTGTGCAGATCAGTGTCACCGACAGAGAATGTCCAGATGTGTGACAAGACGGTGACACAAACATAAAAGTGACACAGTGTCTCAGCAATGGTTTATACAGGTAGCACAGAGGATACCATGTACCAACAGGGATTTCTATTTGTCTCTTAAAACAAAAAACTGGTAGTCCAGAAGAAGGAAACTCCCATGCCCTGGTTGATAGAAAGAGTCAGTTGAATCAAGGTGCACGGGCAGCTCTTGGTTCTGTTCAGAGCGGCCCTCCAGCTGCTGCACCCACAGGCAGGCGAGCACTACACCCACTCACCGCTGCGTCTCCCCGGCTCAAGGAAGACCCAGCACAAAGAGGTTTCCAACTTTCTGAGGATGGGCAGATAGGGAAAAGGAGTATCTCTTATGCTCTCCACTCTTTTTCCCTGACATCCTTATATCACTCTACTCAGAGTCGTCACCATGAAATTCAGTCATTCATTCCTTCGTTCTTTCATTTGTTCCTTCCTGCATCTAGCCCCTGTCTATTTGTGACTCGACATTCATGCAGCGTTTAGTCTGGCAGATGGCACACTCAGCCCTAGGGTTATAGAAAGGAATAAAACGCAATAAGATAGCAACTTACACCAGTCAGAATGGCTATTATTATTATTATTTTACCCCAGTAAGTCTCTTGTACTTTCACAGAATGGCTATTATTAAAAAGTCAAGGCTGGGCGCGGTGGCTCACACCTGTAATCCCAGCATTTTTGGAGGCTGAGGTGGGTGGATCACGAGGTCAGGAGTTCCAGACCAGCCTGGCCAACATGGTGAAACCCTATCTCTACTAAAAATACAAGAATTAGCAGAGCATGGTGGGCGCCTGTAATCCCAGCTACTTTGGAGGCTGAGGCAGGAGAGTGGCATGAATCTGGGAGGTGGAGGTTGCAGTGAGCCGAGATCACACCACTGCACTCCAGCCTGGGCAACAGAGTGAGACTTTGTCTCAAAATAAATAAATAAGTAAATGAAATCATGTCTTTTGTAGCCACATGGATGGGACTGGAGGCCATTATCCTAAATGAAATGACTCAGAAAGTCAGATACCGCATGTTGTCCCTGATGAGTGAGAGCTAAACAACGGGGACCTATGGACAAGCAGAGTGGGAAAACACACAGGGGACGCCAAAAGGTGGGGAAGTGGGAGGAGGGTGAGAGTTGAGAAAATTACCTATAGAGTATAATGTTCAGTGTTTGGGTGATGGGTACCCTCAAAGCCCAGACTTCACCACGGCGAAATATGTGCATGTAAGAAGTTTGCACTTGTACCCCCTAAATATTGACAAATAAAAATTTTAAAATGTATAAAACACAATCCCTGTCCTCAGGCTGCTGACTGTCTAGAAATGAGATAGACGCATTAAAGGGTCTATGGATGCGCCCGCCTGGGGGCTGGGCTGGGCTGGCAGGGCCCTGGGAGGGCTTCTTCAGGGAAGAGAACCTTCAGCTGGATCTGAAAGGGAAATGGGAGCTGACCCAGGTGGAGGACAGTTGGGCAGGAAGGCAGTTTTCAGTCTAAGGGAGCAGCCAGTGTAAACTGCATGGACAAGAACTCTCAGGCCCTTGGCTGGTCCAGTAATGCTCTGGCAACCCCCTGCTTCCGGACTGCCCCACTGCTGATCAAGCCTCTATCTACCTCAGGATTATTCTTCCAACCTGGTTCCCACCATGTCACTCTTCTGTTCCAACTTTTCATGGCTTGGGATAAAAACCCCATTGCCTTGATCGGTGCCCAGGCACTGTGCGACCTGATCCCCATCTGCTGCCAGGCAGATTTCTGCTACTACCCTTTAACCAGGGCAAGCCTCTGGAAACTCTCGGCCAGGGATTGCAAACTCAAAGCCTCGGAACTCCAGCGCGGGAAAGGTGGGAGGTGCGGAGTAGATGACGGCAGGATGCGTGTGACGCAGACTGCTGAGCTGCTCTGTGTGGGGACCGTTCTAGGCTTGGTCCCGCCCCCAGGCCTTTGTCCAGGACGCACTTGACACGGCCTCCTCTTCTATCCATTTCCTCTCCTCTCTTCCACATCTGCCTCCCATGGAGACTTCCTAAAATACTTCTGGAGACAAAAACTCTCCTCCTTTCATACCAAAAAACAAATCTGCCTAAAACCAGACGTACCTTCCTTTTTGAAACTAGTTCTTTCTCGGTTTTTCTGTCTCCGGGCACAGTCCTGCTCTTCTTCCAGTCACTGAGGTCTAAAAACACACACTCCTCCTGCCTTGCCATCACCCTCGAACCCTATATGTGCAAAGTATAAGACTGCAGGCTATAGCAGTTGGAAGAGATTTTGGATATTGTCTAATTTACCTGCCCACAAATGGAGGCATCTCCTTTAGAGCAATCTTTATGGCAATCAGACCTCTGTTCAATGATCTTCCGGATTATTTTTCATTCTTCTCTAATTGCTTAAAAATTCTTCTTTATATCGAATGAAAACCTGCTTTCCTGGGTCCCTTTTGGTCTTCCTCTCCAGCCACACAGAACGGGTCTCATCCCTCTTCACCTTCCTCCGCTTAAACGTCCTTTAAGTATTTTTTAGGTGACTTTCCCATGACTATCTGATTACCTCCTTTAAGCTGCCATGGTTGTTCCTAATGTGTAAATTGGGATTCAATTACATATGCAGGCCGGGCATGGTGGCTCATGCCTGTAATTCCAGCACATTGGAAGGCTTGAGGACAGGAGTCTGAAACTGGCCTGGGTAACAGAATAAGACATTGTAAAAAGCAAGGAAGGAAGAAGAAGAAAGAAAGAGGAAGAAAGAAAGAAAGAGAAAGAAAGAGAGAACGGAAGAAGGAAGGAAGGAAAGAAAGAGAGAGAGGGAGGGAGCGAGGCAGGGAAGGAAGAAAGGAGGGGGAGGGAGAGAAGTGAAAGAGAAGAAGGAAAGAATGAAGGAAGAAAGGAAGGATGGAAAGGAAGAGAAGGAAGGAAAAATGGGAAGGAAGGAAGGAAGGAAGGGAGGGAGGGAGGAAGGGAGGGAGGGAGGAACGAAATGTGCAGATCATCCAAGCTATCCAGGCAGCTCAGCAGATGATACTACAGTGAGTGGGGCTGGAGGTGGAACCACAGCTGTCTTTTGTTTCGGACGTTACCCTCCACCCTTACTAGGAGTGCATTAGCTGATTGAATAGCCTGAACCGACTTGTACCCATCTAGAAAGCCCAGTTTGGGTTTTTTCACACGTAATACTTTCCTGGGCTCTGGAGTGAGAGTGTCTGGATTCAAATCCTTCACTTTCAGTGACTTAACCTCCCTGAGCCTCAGACTTCTTTTTATCTCTGTCAGGGCCAATAACAGCACCTACCTCGTGGAATCGCGAAGTTAAAATGTGGACATGTGCAGAGCACCCGGCGTCGGGCCGGGCAAGTTGTTAAGTGCCCAGACGTTGGCTGCTCCTCTCACGTCTCCTCCACTCCGACTCCTAAATGACGATTACAGGTAATTCTTCATCCCGCAGTTGGCACCCAATCGTCGCCCGTCTCTAATCCCCACTTCTAGCAAGCACATTCCTGCAAGCCTTCCTTCCGGCGGGAACTGAAAAGGCTGATGTGTCAAGCTTTCCACTCCTTCTGTTACCTTGTTCCCTTGGGGAGGCTCCAAGTGACTGAGGGGCCTCTGGGCTGGAGGAGACTGTGGAACGCAGGATGATGGGAGGGGGTTAAAGGAACTCAAGCTCTTGAAAAGAAAAGGTAAAATCAGGCCTAGGGTCTCGTGTAAGACGGAGCTGTTTAAAAATGACCCTTCCCTCTAGGGAAAGAGAAGAAAGACAAGAGCTCCAAGCTCCACTTCTGCCGGTTTGGGGCCAGGCTCTGCTTTTTTGAGGCTACAGCGCCACCTCGTGGCTGCATCCACACGGTTGTCTGTCTTGCTGTAGCCCACACTATCGCTGTCTTCTCATGAACAAAAATGTGTCCATCATTTAAAAACGGAATGCAATATCATATCTAATTTACTTTCTATCTCTGGCATGGTGGCTCATGCCTGTAATCCCAGCACTTTCAGAAGCCGAGGTGGGAGGATTGCTTGAGCCTAGGAGTTGGAGACCAGCCTGGGCAACATTGCAAGACTCCCATCCCCACAAAACAATTTTAAACAAACTGCTGGGCATGGTGGTGCACACCTGTGGTCCTGGCTGCTCTGGAGCCTGGAGGATTGCTTGAGCTCAGGAGGTTGAGGCTGCAGTGAGCTGTGATCATGCCACTGCACTACAGGCTGGGTGGCAGAGTGAGACCCTGTCTCTGAAAATAATAATGATAAAAATTGGCCTGTTGAGGTCACATGGCTTACACTTGTAATCCCAGCACTTTGGGAGGCCGAGGCAGGTGGATCACCTGAGGACAGGAGTTCGAGATCAACCCAGCTAACATGGTGAAACCCTATCTCTACTAAAAATACAAAACTTAGCCAGGCATGGTGGCATGTGCCTGTAATCCCAGCTACTCGGGAGGTTGAGACAGGAGAACTGCCGAAGCAAACCTGGGAGGCGGAGGTTGCAGTGAGCTGAGATCACGCCACTGCACTCCAGCCTGGCGACAGAGACCCTGTCTCAAAATAAAAGTAGTCATAATAATAAACCACTGGAAACATTATGTTCATTCTTGCCCTAATGAGATTTTTCATCTTGGGAAAGCATTCTTTTCTGTAGGGGAAGACACTGTTTTGACATTGCATTTCAGTTACTTACTTACACATCTGGTACTCCCTTGTATTGCATGGAAGCACCAATTTCTCTCCTATTAAAAAAAAAAAAAGCTCACGATCTAGAATGATACTGGCACAGGTAAGGTGCTCAACTCATGTTTTTCCTCCTCTTCCTGCAGACACACAGCAGGGTTTTCCATTCAAACCTAACCTTGTTCTTGCCTCAGGGGTCCTCCCTGGCATGCTCTCCCCGCATCCAAGCTGGCTCTTCAGACTCACTGAGAGTCACTCTAAAGGACTCCTTTACACTGGTCCCTCTCAACTACAAAATCATCACCAGGCATTTCATCTGCCTTGTAACAGCTACACTCATCAGAACACATGTACTTATTTCTCATCTGTGTCTCCCAGCTCCCATGCATGCATCATTAGCCTTCCACGTTTACATTTTTGGCCTTGTTCTCTGCTTTCTTGGCAACAAATAGTGCCTGCACCTCGGAGGCACTCAGTACTTATTTGTTGAATGAATCAACTAATCCCATCTTTAAGAACTGGGTTCCAGCCAGTTGCGGTGCTCACTTCTATAATCCCAGCACTTTGGGAAGCTGAGGCGGGTAGATCACTTGAGGTCAGGAGTTTGAGACCAGACTGGGCAACAGAATGAAACCCCATCTCTACTAAAAATACAAAAATTAGCTGGGCGTGGTGGTGGGCGCCTGTAGTCCCAGCTACTTGGGAGACCGAGGCAGGAGAATCACTCGAATCCAGAAGGCGGAAGTTGCAGTGAGTCAAGATCATGCCACTGCACTCCAGCCTCAGCAACTAAGATCCTGTCTCAAAAAAAAAAAAAAAAAAAAAAAGAACAAGGTTCCACTGCCAAAACACCAGCACCCCATTATGTGCTGGCCCGGGAACCGGGGAATTGGTGGAATGACAAAGATGCGTGTGG
>CAUYLG010073095.1:0-33036 GCA_963573385.1 Cacajao melanocephalus
ATTTATTCAGAATCTGGATCAACAAATGAACACTCAGGGAGGAAAGGGGTGTTTGGAGGGGTGGGCGGGTAGAGAGGTGTCCAAGCAGGCGCCCACCTGAGGGCCCCCTGAAGGGGACTTAAAGCCGGGTTTCCAGCTCGGTCACCCCTTCTTCTCTGTTTTCTTTTTTTCAAAGAAATAGAAACAAAGAACTTGAACTATTTTGAAATAACTGTTGGTAGCTGCACTGTGTTCTCTTGACCACAGTATTGCTTTGGGACTGAACCGCGTGGGTCTCTGCTCTTCCTAAGTGTTACATAAGAATAGCGAACCCATGAGGTCAGCTTCAAAACCAGTGTCTTCCCATAACCTCCTGGACCACGTCCCAAGCAAGGCCGAGACAAGTTCAAGGTCCCACTCGCCCGGGACACGCCTCACTCTCTAGTTGGCAGGAGATGAAGAATGTCGCCCAGTAATTGAGGGCTGTTCATGTTTGTGTAGAAAAGCCAAGCACAGGCCCATATTCTAGAGGACTGCTTGTGGCAGGCAGAAGGCCATCAAAGGCAAACCGAAAAAAATGAAAAGATGTGCTTCCAAGCTAATGGAGCAGATCAGATTAGTCAAAAATCGATAAACAATGGCATTTGGAGCAAAACTTTCAGCTTCTTCGTTTTAACCTGACAACCCTGAGAGAGTATGGAAGCTTCTCGCCTCCTCCTGTGTGTTGCCCCAGGTCTCTTCCTTTTGTAACATCCTTTATGGTAAATGTATGGAGGCCATTCCCTGAGGTCTGTGAGCTGCTCTAGCAAATTAATAGTCTGAGGGTGGATCCTGGGAATGTTGATTCGAGGGTACGCCAGAGGTTCGGAAGCTCAGGTAAGACCACCTTGCCATTGGCATTGGAAGTGAGGGACAGGCTTGGAACGTGAGGCTTTGGCTTGTGGGGTGTGAGGCCATCTCCAGGTAGAAGGTGTGGATGTCAGAATTCTCCACTGTAGAACTGCCTGCTAGCTTGCGGTGGGGCAAAAACCCACACATTTGGTCACAGAAATCTTCTGTGTTGATTGTTGTTGAGTGAGAGAAAAAAAGTTCTTTGGTTTGTTTTGATATTTTCAGAAAGGCTGTAATCAGCTCCTGGGCAATGCATCATAATGCCTCCACCTCAGTACACTCCCCACTCTGAGGGGTGGTGCTTGCCATTTCTGAAAGGATGCCTCTGTGGGGCCTGGGAGCAAGGCAGGGCTGTGTCATTTCAGTCCTCTCAGCCTAGTCCCCACCAGGACCTGTCGGCCATCTTGTCCTTCTGTCGCCTTCCAGAGCCAGACACCTGACCAGAACACACATGCCACACATACACACACATGCCACATGTGCTTACACACACACCACACATGCATATGCACACACAACACACCATCCCACCCACATTACGTACAATATACACAAGACACACCACACCGCACTGTAGTCACACATGCTAAACATACCACATCATCCACAAATGCACCTACACATGCTACACACCATGCCACACCATGTGTGTTACTACGTTACCCCATTCACACACACCAGACACATTACACACATCACAAACACCAGGCGTACTACACCATCCACACAAATATCCCCCCACACACACAATATACATACACTTGCCACACACACACCACTCCACACATGCATACGATACCATGTACGCTATACATAAGTGCATGACATACCACCTACACACACACGCCACTCATACCACACTGGGCACACCACGCGCACACCACAGGCACACAGACTGCCTACACAAATGCCACATTATACTTCCACATACTGCATCCAAATCACACGAACACACACACTGTGCACATAGACACATATACCACAACATACCACACATCCACACACACTGCATACACACACCACATACATAGACACAAGCCACACACACACCACAAAGTACACATTCCTACACCCAGCTCATACCAGCAACACCACAAACGTGTTTTCACATGCGCGTATCACATGGTTATGAAAACAAATAGCTGTCATGAACAGCACAGTTCAAACCTGGGTCAATTAAAAGAGCAAAACAGTTCTAAAAGAAACACAGTTTTCCAACATGTTCACCTCCTCTCCTCCCACGTAATAGTTGTTTTTATTGTCATATACTTCACTCATCATTTTCTTTCCTTGAATAGGATCTCTGCAGCATAGACGAAGCCACACTGAACTAATTTCCTCCAGAAAAAGGTGAATCCAAACTTCTCCCTGGTACCTCTCCAGCTGTGGGGTATCCCCATCTGACATGAGAAGGCAGGAGGAGGGAGAGAACTACAAGATCTTCCTCTTCCAAAACTGTGTTTCATGGGAACCATTTCATGTTTTATAATTATAGCAAAATATAACTTTAAGGTTTTGTGTGTGTGTTGTGTTTGGATCTGTAAAACTGAAAAGCAATCACTGGAAAATATATCCCGTATCCAATATCCAAATATTTCCAAATATATTCAACATCCAATATATTTGGAAATATACCCAAATATATTCACTAGAAATCGGGTAAATAACTTGAAATGCTGAACAAACAAAAGGGAAAAAATATTACTGATAAACCCACTGAAAAAAAGGAAGATAAAATCAGAAGTACTGGAAATACGATAAATGTAACAAATAAAATGAGACTATTACTGAATGTATTGGTTATCAGGATACATCCAAAAATAAGTGGGCTAAACTCCCCTATCCAAAGGCTAAGTACCTGGAGTGCTTCAAACAACAAAACCTGATCCATCTAAAGTAAAATGAAGCAGAGAGGTTGACATGTTGACACTTAGGTTAGGAGGCAGGCAAGGATCTAGCAGATAAATTCAGATATAGACAAAGCAAGAGAGGGAACATTCATATCAAATACAGAAAGAAAGGCTAAAAATAGTCAATGAGGCAAAAGTGATCATTTTATTAATAAAATATTCAATCCACAATGAAGACACTGAAGTCATGAACTTCATTGACTAGTGCTGTATTCCATGAACTAGTATTGCATTTCAAATATTAGTCTCAGAGGAAATAATCTGAAAATGTAAAACATAAAACTTGGGTAAAATTGTCTGATATTAAAAAGTTCTAACACATTGTACAGAATTTTGTGGATTAACGAGATAAAACAGGACATAGAAGGCATGAATAATAAAATTAACAAACTTGACATACTAGCTACATAGAAAACATTGTAAGCCCCAAAGAGTTAAAGCACATTCTTTTAAAATTGTAATATATCCACTCAATATTTGTAAATATTGATCATGAATTAGGCCTAACAAAGTCTATTCTAAATAAGGTAGAATTCTACAAGTACAAATAGCAAATAATGACAAAAGGATTTTAATTTTTAACCACATAGAACTGTAAAACTGCTTTTTTTTTTGATCAAAGGACTTCAATCTCAAGGAAGGAAAGCTTTTGTCAAATGCAAATTACTTCCCACCTTCCTTCAGATCCCTTATAAGTAACCCAGGTCATAGGTTATTTTTTATCGGACCTTGATGGAAATAGTTCAATATGATGCTTTTTTAAAGTTCCCAAAGCATAGAAAGTATAGAAATTGTCTGAAACGGATTACATAAGGCTAACATCACATTTAAGCCCAAACTCAACAAAGATAATAATGAAAAGCATCTTTAGAACAATTGCACTTATGAGTATAGATATAACACTTCTCAGAAAATCCAGGAACAAATTCAAAGAATAGTATACCATGAACTACCCAGCTTTATTCCTAGGAATATGGAAATAATCTATTAGCATGACATATGTTAATATACTTTATAACAGTAATTTGTTAAAGGAGAAAATCCAAGTAATCATTTCACGGATTACTTCAGTGGCAGATCATACAATTCAACAACTGCTCCTAACTGTGTTTTCCTCACATCATGGAGGGTATTTGTCAGAAGAGCTCAGCCAGCGTTACACTGAGTGCTGAAGCACAGGCAGGAGAGATCCACAGTCAGGGTGGGAATAAAATGAGGATGTCCACTCTCACTCAGCATGATATCTCAGCATTGCCATGTAGCCACGTTCTAGCAACTCGAAGGAGAAAAGAGAGATATGTAAACTAAATAAATACTGGAAAGGAAGAAACAAAAGGTTTGTTGTATTTAGATAACAAGACTATTCTAATTCTCTGCAAAGTAATCCATAAACACAGCAAAACGTCAGTCAATGTCCCAACAGCATGCGTTCTAAAAGTCGTCCGGAAGAATGACTGAACTAGCAGTACAAATGCTGATAACAAGGAGAGGTGCCGAGGGGTTTCCCCGCCAGGTTTCACATTCTCACGATGCCACGATGCCTTCCGCTGTGTGGGCACGCACGAGCACCTAGACATGTAAAGGTGTCTCTTTAAATCTCCAGGAAAAGGACAGATCAGTGGGGAATGCGTTGTGACAACCTACTAACTATCTTAGGGGAAAACAGTGTTACATTCCTACCTCATACCTCACACCAAAATGAATTCCAGATGGGCTAAATATTTTAATATTTTTTTAAAAAGAAATTATAAGGGCAAAAAAAAGAAAACATTTAGTGAAAATTATATGAAAACCTTGAGTGTGAAAGTACTTTCTAAGCAGGCAACCAAAATCTGAAGTAATATAAGGACGAGACTAAGAGATATTAATACATAAAAAATTAAAATGTGCTCTGAAATAAGGCAAAAACCTGCCATGTACAAAATTAAGAGATAAGGAAAACAGGAAGGAAAGGTGAACAGGAAGGAAACTGCCAAACACATGTAAAAGAATTAAAATTGCTATTACCTAAAAAGGTCTTATAAAACTGTTAGAAAAAGACAAACACACCGACTTTTAGAAGCAGGGAGAGAAAACAGGCGATTCAAATAAAGTGAAATGCAAATGACCAATACATTTGAAAAAGCCCCAGTGAGATATAATTTATAGCCCCAAACCAGCCTAGATTAATTAGAATGTTAAATGTGCAAAAAGATTTTGGATATTCTTGCCCATAAACTGCTGCTGGGGATAGAGTCACCACCGACCTCCAGGACGATGGGCAGGAATTGGAAATGCATACTCCGCCAACTCTACCAGAGGAACTGCAGCCTCAGGAACCTGTTCTAAAGAAAGAATTCCAAAGTGCATAGCTATGTGATCAGGCAGTTCTCACAATGCTTTCATTTTTAACTAAAAAAAGAAAAGAAAAATTTTAAATAGCTATCAATATAGGATTAAAGAAAACTCATAACTTGTTCTATAAAATATTATTTAAAAATTTACATATGACATAAATCCATGTTTATGAACATAGAAATCTATCCATATTAACTAGTAAATAAGGAAATCTGGATAAAGATTCAAAACGTGGGGGGGGGTAATATAATTAAAAAGTAGGGTGTGTGGGTCTGGCTGTCTAGAATAAAGCATGACCCCAAATATCACCAATCATTAAATTATGGCATGACCCTATTGACATAAGGTCATTCATGCAATGTTAATTCAGAAAGCAAGTTGGATACAGAATAAAATCTCTAGCTACCACCACTCTGAATTTGTCTCTCTATATAATATGGATTTTTAAACTGTAAGAAAAATGACTAAAATAGTAACTGAAATTGTCTCTGGATGGAGAGATTCAGAAAAAGACATTATTTTCACCATCTAAATTTGCCGATAATGCCTCGATTTTCTGTGGAAGGCATATTAGTTTGCTAGGACTACCATAGCAAAACACCACAGACTGGGGGCTGACACAGTGAAATTTTCTTCTCCCACAGCTGTGGAGGCCAGAAGTCTGAGCTCAGGGTGCTGGCGGGGTTGGTTTCTCCTGAGGCCTCTCTCCTTGGCTTGCAGATGCTGCCTTCTCCGTGTGTCTTCGTTTGGTCTTCCCTCTGTGTCTGTCTGTGTCCTCATCTTCTTAGAAGGACACCAGTCAAATTGGATCAGGTGTCCTCATCTTCTTAGAAGGACACCAGTCAAATTGGATCAGGGCCCACCCTAATGGCCTCATTTAACTTAATTACTTCTATCTCCAAATACAGTCACATTCTGAGGTGCTAGGGGTTAGGGCTTTACCATATGGATTTGGGGGTGGGGAGGCCCAATTCTGCTCATAACAGTTGGCATGCGCTAATTCTACCATCTGAGGAAAATGTTAAAACAAAAGGAGCAGAGGGTCAAGGCATGTCCTTGCTGCCACCAGCACACAACCATGCCCCACTGCAGAACCATGGCCCGGGTGGTGCTAAAGGACAGTCCAGGACGGCACGGTTCCAGAATGAAGAGCACAGGATGGCTGCCTGGGCCTGCACCGTGGTGTGCACCAGGCCTTGCTAACACACTTACCCACTACTGGCATAGTTCTGGTGGCCTGCACCAGGAATGTGTATGCCCAGAGGACTGTCCCCCCCCTCCACCTTTTGAACCTTTTCCCAGAAGAACCCTGGCACCTGGGAGAGACTTCCTAAACCATTCTTCCTAACAATCGAACAATAGGGGGCCTGCCTCTTAGAGATGTGTGTGCTCAGGGTAAAGTCTTTCAGAGGATAGCAAAATGTGTTGTTAATCCATCCTCAAAGATGTTTTTCTGTGCCATGCTACACACCTGGGCATTGAAATTGTTCACTGACATGTTCTGGCCACAGGCTCTGCTAATTTTGCTGGCGTTTTTAAAAGTCATTTCTCTCTCCTGGAGACATGAATGAGGTCCACCAACTCTGGAGTGGCCAAGGGCAGCATCTCTCCTGCGGTGAGGCTGGGATGCTGAGAGGCTATTTGCAGGCCCGTCTGCCTCCCTGCACCCCACTTCCTCCCCTGCAGGTGATGCGTGTGTGCCTGACCCGACCTCTAGCTACAAGAAAGGAGGCCAGGGTCTTGCAGCTTTCTGGGGTTCCTGGGGGATTCCTGGTGTTGGGTAAAATGAGGGCATTCAGCCCTGCCAGAAGTGAAGAGAGTAAGTGAAGTGGAGACGAGGATGGGCCTGAATGGACACGTCCAGGAGCAGAGCTCCCAGCCTTCCCACAGTGTTGCCATGGTGCCTGGTATAAGAGAAAGCATGGCATTTTAACTGGATGCTGGGTCTTATGTTTGTATCATTCCCCAAGAGACCCTGAGTTCCTTGACGGCAAGGGCCATTAAGACTCAGCACAGTAGTTCCCTCATCTTTTGAGCTCAAAAAAATGTCCATTGAATGAATGAATGAAAACATGCATAACAACATAAAGAAATAAATCGAGGTGCTTTTAGATGTAGCCGTCACAATGCAAATCAATTATGATTGTCCATGTTATTACTACAGCTTACCTCACCAGATAGTCATCTGGCTACTTTTTGCTTCAGCAGAAGATGCCTAATTGCTGGAAACTAAATGACTCAGCATCTCACCAGCCTTAGTGACAGACATGCCCTCAGGCTGCGGCTTTGGCTCTGCTCCCTGGAATTACACGTGGTCAATGGTTCTGATTCACAGAAGCTGGTTTACCAACTTGTCTATCCTTCTTGATTTGAGATGTAGCTGACCTCACTGCCTGTCATCACTGGAGTTAAAATCCCTGTGGCCGTGGTCTGATCAGTCATGATGGTCGTGATGATGCCAGGAATTTGAGTGTGTGTGATCACTTGCATTCTATCATAGGGAAAGCACAGCCGATCGCCACATCACTCACAGCACCTGCTTCCCGCTTCCCTGGACCTAATTAATCTCCTTGTGTCAGAAATTTGTTGGCCCTGAGCCGACTCCAGGGGAGGATAGTGCCAGCTCAGCCCACCAGGCAGGGCTGGGAGCCAGGAACCAGCGCAGAGGATGCAAGGCCTGGACAGTGAAGGAGGGAGAGGATCGGGAAGCCAGGAATGTTCCTAGACTCTAGGACAGACTAGAAAGTGTCAAAGGGTGATTCTTGAGAAAAGAACCATTCCAAGATTTTTTAACAGCTCCAGTAAGGAAATAATAAGGTCTATGCTGAAGGAGGTCATGACAATGTTGATATCTAAGGAAGGATTTCAGGAAAACCTTTGGGGACAATGAGAAGTGGGAGACATGTTGCTGCAGAGATGCTCAGGGCTCTTGTCTGAAGGCACCGTGGACTCTTCTGGATCATAGCACTCAGTGCTCTGTCTACAATGTAGTCATTCAAAAAGTCCTTTTAATACAGCATACAGCACACAGCACACAGCACACAGCAGGACAAGCTATTCATTGTATGACACATGGCTGCTTGGCATCATTCCAGCTTTCTGTATTACCTTCACCAAATAAATTAAAAATTAAGAAATAGAGATATTTTAGATAATCAAGTGTTACTTTCCCTGCCCCCACCCCCATCTCTTCGTTCCTGGAAAAGCCACAGCCCAGGTGCCTCTGTGCTGGGAGCTGAGAGTATTTCTGAGGAGGTGATAGAAGAGAACTAATGGGATTATCCGCCAGAATGATCATTTGCAAAGAGTAGCTCATGGTTGCTGGAAAGGCTTCCACTGCCATCACCATCGACCCCAATCATTCACTCTACTTGGTGAAATGATTTTAATAAGTTATATGAAACCAAGTGTAATTAAGTAAGTTATGTCAGTCAAGGAGCTCTGCCCAGGTAGGCCTTAAAATGGCCCACGTAGAGGGGATAGGAAGATGCATCCCACCAGAATTGTGATGTGACCCGAGGCACGCTGTTAACCTCAAGTTGTTGAATCTCCCGAGTCTTGGTTCTTCATGTGTGAAATGAGAAAACAAGGCAGTTGTCAGGGTGCAAGGAACTAAGAGGTGTAAATCCCTTAGCATGGTGTCTTGTCACATGTGGGGGTGCTCAGTCAGGTCAGCTGCTGTTGTCATCATTATTGCTGCTGACATTAAATTGTTATGCTTTGAACAAAGTAGTAATAGAATGCGTCATGTTCCTAGGTTAATCTTCCTAATTTCCCATTAGGAAGATTAGAATTCAAAAAGAGAGATATCCCATCAAAGAAAAGCCCCAGAAACTGTTGGGATCACTGCTGAATTCTACCAAACATTTAAGAAGAATAAATACCAATCTTACTCAAATCCTTCAAAAAACTGGTAAGGAGGGAATACTTCCAAGCTCATTCTAAGAGGCTAGCATTACTCTGATACCAAAACTAAACAAAGATACAACAACAAGAACAAAAACTTCAGGCCTACATCATTGATGAATATAGACGCAAAAATCCTCAACAAAATACTAGCAAGCCAAATTCAACAACACATTAAAAAGATCATTCATCACAACCAAGTGGGACTCAACCCAGTGATGCAAAGATGGTTCAACATATGCAAATAATACGCATAATACATCACATTCACAGAATCAAGAACAAAAACCATTTGATTATTTCAACAGATGCTGAAAAAGTATTTGATAAAATGCAGTATCCCTTTATGATAAAAACCCTTATCAAAGTGAATAATCAAGGAACATATCTCAAAATAACAAAGACCATATATGACAAACCCACAGCTAATATAATACTGAAGGGGGAAAATTTGAAGACCTTTCCTGTAAGAACTGGAATAAGACAAGGATGGCTATTTTCACCACTATTATTCAACATAATACTGGAGGTCTTGGTCAAAGCAATTAGGCAAGAGAAAGAAATAAAAGGCATCCAAATTAGAAAAGATGGAGTCAAATTAGTCTCGTTCACAGATGGCATCTTGTACTTAGAAAAACCTAAACATCCACGAAAAAACTGTTAAAACTGATAAATGAATTAAATAAAGTTGCAGAATACAAAATAAATATATTAATACAAAATTGGTAGCATTTATATATGCCAACAGAGAACAATCTGAAAATGAAATCAAGAAAGCAATCCTGTTCACAACAGCTACAAAAAATATAAAATACCTAGGAATCAATCTAACCAAGGAAGTTAAAAATCTCTGCAAGGAAAACTGTAAAACTCTAACAAAAGAAATAGAAGATGACACATACACACAATAGAAAAAAATTTCATGCTCACGGATTGGAAGAAATAACACTATTTAAGTGACCATACTACCCAAACCAATTTACAGATTCAATGCAATCCTTATAAAAACATCAATGATATTCTTCACAAAAACAGAAAAAAAAATCCTAAAATTTATATGGAACCCAAAAGACCCTGAATAGCTAAAGCAATTGATATGATTTGGCTGTGTCCCCACCCAAATCTCATCTCAAATTGTAATCCCTATAACCCCCTCGTGCAGGAGAGTGGGACTTGGTAGGAGGTGATTGGAACATGGTGCCATTTCCCCCATGCTGTTTTCATAATAGTGAGTGAGTTATCATAGGATCTGATAGTTTTGTAAGTATTTGACAGTTCTTCTCTCTCTCTCTTCTCTCTCTCTCTCTCTCTCTCTCTCCCTTTTCCTCTCCCTGTCTCTCTTTCTTGCCTGCCACCATATAAGACATGCCTGCTTTTCCTTCTGCCATGATTGTAAGTTTCCTGAGGCCTCCTGAGCCATGTGGATCTGATCTGTGAGTCAATTAAACCTCTTTCCTTTGTAATTACCCAGTCTCAGGGAAGCTCTTTACAGCATCATTTCATCCATTCTCAATGGAATAACATGGCAAACCTGAGCAAGAAGAAAAAGACTCACATTAGGTGACTTCAAAATCTAATACAGAGCTCTAGTAACCAAACTAGCATGGTACTGGCATAAAAATAGATACAGAAACCAATAGAACCCAGAAATAAATCCACACACTGACAACAAACTCATCTTTGACAGTGACATCAAGAACATATAATGAAGAAAGAACAGTCTTTTCAATAAGTGATGCTGAGAAAACTGGATAACTATAGGCAGAAGAATGAAATTCAATCAAATTAAATCAACTTGGATTAACGACTTAAATCTAAGAACAGAAACTATGAACCTACTAAAAGAAGACAGAGGAAATGCTCCAGAACATTGGTCTAGGGCAAAGATTTTTTTGTATAAGATCTCCCAAGCACAGGCACAAAAGGGAAAATAAACAAATGGGATTACATCAAGCTAAAATGTTTCTTCACAGTAAAGAAAACATTCAACAAAGTGAAGGGACAACCCACAAAATAGGAGAATATAATTGCAAGCCAACCATTTGACAAGTAATTAATAACCAGAATATATAAGGAGCCCAAACAACTCAATAGCAAACTCTTTTCAGGAGAGTAGAGAAAGTCAAACAAAACAAAACAAAAACAAAAACAAATAATCTGATTAAAAATCTGATCAGACATTTCTCAAAACACAAATCACAGACAGATATATAAAAAATGCTAACCACTAATGATTGGAAAAATTCAAGTCAGAAGCACAAACATATTACCTCACCCCGGTTAAAATGGCTCGTGTCAAAGGGATGAGCAATAACAGATGCTGAAGAGAATATGGAGAAAGGGGAACCCTCATACACTGTTGGTGGGAATGTAAATTAGTACAGCCAAAAAGGAGAACAGTATGGAAGTTCCTTTAAAAACTGAAAACAGAACTACCATATGATCCAGCAATTCCATTGCTGGGTATATACTCAAAAGAAAGGGAATCTATCAGAGAAATATCTGCACTTGTATATTTACTGCAGCATTATTCATAATCACCAATATTTAGAACCAACCTAAGTGCCCAAGGATGAATGGATTCTAAAAATATGGCATATATTCTGACTGGAATATTATTTAGCCACAAAAATAAATGAAATCCTATCATTTGTGGTAACATGGATGGAACTAGAGGCCATTTAAGTTAAGTTAAATAAACCAAGCACAGAAAAACAAATATCACAGGTTCCCATTCATATGTGGGAGCTGAAAAAGTAGATCCCTTGAAGGTAGGGTAGCTTAGTGGTTACCAGAGGCTGGGAAGGAAAGAGGGAAGGAGACATGAAAGAAAATAAAAAGAATATAAATGTATTTATTACCATTGAATGTACACTTAAAATGGTAAAGATGGTAAATTATGTATGTAAAAAAATAATTTAATTTACAAAAATAATAAAAAAAGACATACAAAAAAAGAGCAATTCCCACAGGAAAAAAAAAGTTAGAAAAGGGTTCTATATATGAAGAGATCCAGGCCCAGAATAATCTTTTCTAGGGTTTATCAGTATGAATTGAAGCATGTATAAAAAAGCATTTCTAGGGTAGTGAAGGTTTTACTGTAAAACCAGTAAAAGAGACTGAAATGCAACCACCAAGAATATTAAGGAAAAGAAAGGATTAGATTTGATTATCAATAAATTAGAACAATTTACTCCAGGGAGGTGAATATGGATGAAATCACTCCCTTTGCCCCTTTAAAAAATCACAAAATATAATTAACTTGGGTTCAAAAGCACACATCAAAAAGCATGAGAGTTTATGAGAGTTGTGTGAAGGGATTTGATGTGAAAGGAATCCATATAAAGTGCTCCTTCCCCCAGCCACCAGGCCTGGAGGACATCAATTGGTCCCATAGTGATGGTGCCATCAAATGCCAGGGACAAGAGGGTCACACTCAAGTCACCGTGCTTCTCAGAGGACAGGTCAGAACGTTCTCCCACCTTCCGTGTAGACAGCAGCCTGGAACTTACAAGTTGCATTACCTTACAGGCACTCTTTTGTTCCCACTCATCTTAAAGCTATGAAGGCAGTTGAATAAGGAAGCCACTGTTTCGAAGAATTGAGTGACTTGCCCAAGAGAGCAGAGAAAGTCACTAGTGAAATTGACCTTAGTTCCTTTCTCAAGATCTCCTGGCCTGGCAATAGCACATACTAACGCTGGACTTGGAACTTGAGCAGGAGGGTATGAGCTGCATCATATTGTTGGCACTAGTAAAAGGCCAGCCCACAGAAGTTGGGATCCTGAGAAGAATTGGAGAGTGAGGCAAGGAAGAAGAAATAAAGACAATTCTAAGAAACTAACAACTTCTTTTACAAAGTGGAGTGTGGAGAGTTTGTCGAAAGTTGTCTTATTCTGTTTGTATTGCTATAAAGGAATACCTAAGGCTGGGAAATTTGGCTCATGGTTCTACAGGCTGTACAGGAAGTGTGGTGCTAGCACCTGCTTCTGATGAGGGCCTCAGGAAGCTAACAATCACGGCAGAAAGTGAAGGGAGAGCAGGTGTGTCACATAGTGAGAAAGAAAGGAAGGGAGGGGAGGAGGTGGTAAGCTGTTTTTAACAGGTCTCATGGTAACTAACACAGTGAGAACTAGAAGAGTGCCCACAGGAGGGCACCAAACCATTCAGGAGGGATCTGCTCCCATGACCCAAACACCTCCCAGAGGCCCACCTCCAACACTGGGGGCCATATCCCAACATGAGATTTGGAGGGGACCAATATCTAAACTATATCAAAAGAAAAAGGGAAATAGAAAGAAAAGGATGAGTATATTATTTAAAGTTACAATATTATCAAGGGAGATGCTGGAAATAATCTAATGCTCAAACGTTTCAAAGAACAGGGTAAGGAAAGGTTCGGTTGTCAGGGAAGCAACCCCTCTATATGCTTGATGGGACGTGGATAAATAGGTCAATAGAGATAAGCATTTTATTTAGAACTGTGGGGTAGCCCTCAGGACAATTGCTAACAGAAAGACTCAAAAATCTGTATTGAGGTTCTGGGCTGGAGTGGCATCTGGTGAGAGACTGCTGCTTTGTATTATAAACCTTTTGTAATATTGTATTTGGTTTGTTACTATGAATGTCTATTACTTTTAAAAATGACACAGGATCAATTTTCTATATTTCTAGCATAGAGAAATAACTTGCAGTCTTTTCATAAAGAACATTTTAAAGAGAAATCCCTACATAAACAATAAATAACATGCTTGTCATTCCTGACTTTCAGGGACATGATTGCTTTAAAACATAGGTTTTGTTCATTTAGGTGTAGCAAGGCCAACAGGTAAGGAGGGGACTGCTGTTGAACAGATAGTCTGTTATGCACAGATCGGGAGAGGAGCGGCATGCCTTGCCATGGGTGCCACACTGTGCCACGGGTGACCACATGGTGAAGCTCCAGGGTTGGTTAGAAGAGTGGGGGGAACCGTGGCAAGAGCCTTTAATGTGGTTTTTGTGAGAAGGAACCAGCAAGCCAGGGTAAGTAGACTTAGAATGGACTACTTTGAATGATTTTCGTGGGCCCTGGACACAGGCGTGTCCTGAGTTGCCTAGTGCCTGGCCCTGGGGTGATTAGGGCAGGTGGCCGAGGCCCAGCGAGTGACAGCCCACAGCGAAGGTGGCTGGGAGGGCTCTGGAGTGGCTGGTTTGCATAGAAAAGCGGTGCTTGCTGACGTCATTTGCCCTCTCTAGGGACTGGCGTCCTGGGAAGGGCAGTCCCTCCAGGGCCAGCAAGGCCCCAAGATTTCTACACCTTTTGAAATCGTTTAGTCAAAAAGCACCCAGTGTCTTATTTCTTGCAACGGCAAAATAATATTAAAAAGAAAGCACTGATCGCTAGATATTGCCACCCTAGGTAGTGGTCACAAAGACCCTTAGCCCCTGAGCCCTCATGGATGCGTGTTGACAGAATCTCTGTTTCTACCTCTGCTGTCCTTTCAGCCTCCCCCATTGTCACCTTATCTGCCTCTGAACCAGAAGAACACGCACAGCCCATCCAGTGCGCAGTGCATCCTCAAGGTGAGTAGCTCTGCTGGCCCTAAGTCCTTGCATGGGAAGTAACCTTCCGGTTTGCACTTGACCATCTCAGAGAAAGGGAATATGCCAATCCTTTCCATGGGAGCATGGGACATCTCAGAGCTCATTAACAATTGATGCTTTGGTTACATATCAACGTTGTGTTTTTCTCTATCACAAGCTAATTCCCACCCCAACATTTTGGCTCTCTAAGCAACTGGCTGGGTTAAGCTTAGCAACCTGGCTGATATTTGGTTGCTATTACTTCAATGTTAATAATAGTTTCAGTCGACCAGCTGCCAATATGGTGATTAGATAAAGCCTAGAAACAGGAAATAGAGAATAAAGATCTCAACTTGGGACAGGGAAGCAGAGTGGCAGCCTTCTCTGTGAACCTACCTAGCTTGGCTGAATTTTCATAACACAAACAAATACAAGAGTAATTTGCTATTAAAAAAAAAATCTGGGGTCCATCAGCTCTCTTCTCATTTTCCAGTGAATGGTTGGCAAAAATCTTTCAAACTGTTTACTTGACAATTTGTTTAAAAGTATAGTTTTGCAGCTGGGTGATTTGTTTGCTCTCTTTTCCCCTCCAAGAATCAAGTGTTACAATCAAGGATTGCTTGTTATGATGGAAGCCGTGCAGGCGGTTTGGATTTTGATGGGTGTCCCTACCCTGCCAGCAGGCATCTGGCTTTGGAGGCCTGCCCTGGATGCCTCTGGCTGACTGCACCTCCCCTCCCCTGGTCCAGGCTTCAGTTAACATGGCTCTGCCATGAGGAAGTGGAATGGCAAAGCATATGCAGCCGTGCTGCTCAGCCAGGTACAAATAAGTGTTGTGTTGCTGCTCATCTGGGGCTGCTGGCTGCCTAGAAAGATGAAATAAAGTGAGTTTGTAACAAGCAAAGCCCTGTGAACTGTGGCCTCTTTCAATCATAAACAGATAATTTATCCACTGAAAAGATCATGTGGACCAAAGAATCAGAGTGCCTTTGGAAGAGTAATCCACGTGGTTTTATATTAAAGAGGGTTGGGGGAGGTGGGGAGGGAGGGAGGGAGAGAGAGAGAGAGAGAGAGAGAGAGAGAGAGAGAGAGAGAAAGTGAGCCAGGTTTCTCCACAGAAACAGAAACGATAGGATATGCAGCTATAGATGGATGAGGAGATCTGCCTGGGAATTGACTCACTCAATTATAGATGCTGAGAAGTTCCAGAACATGCCATCCGCAAGCTGGAAACAGGTCCAGGCCCAGTCCAAAGGTCTAAAAACCAGAAAGCAGGGGAATTGATGTAAGTCACAGAATCCAAAGGCCTGAGAACCAGCAGCTCTGATGTCCGAGGGCAACTGAAGGTGGATGTTTCAGCTCCAGAAGGAAGAGAATTCACCTTTCCTCTGCCCTTTTGTCCTCTCTGGGCCCCCAACAGGTTGACCGGTGCCACCTACATTGGTAAGGGTGGACCTTCTTAGTCCACTGACTCAAAAGCTCATCTTTTCCAGAAACAGTCTCACAGACACACTCACAGATAATGTTTTACCAGTCATCTGAGCATCCTCAGCCCTGTCACGTTGACACCTATAATTAACCAGCTCAGAAAGCCAAAAGCGGGCTGGGGGCGCAGGAGCAGCATCAGCCGGCTCCTCGGCGCTGATCAGGAGAAGGCATGCACCATAAGCACTCCACCCTCCCATTCGACACCTGGCCCCAGGTGGAGCCACTGCCGACTCACCCTGCCTGGTGCGCACCACTCCCTCCTGTGGTTGTGCGATCCCCAGACGGAAACCTGGAGGGCCCGCGCGCTTCCGTAGCCAGGTGGCCCCAGGCTGGCTTGTCAGCGGAAGGTGCCCAGCTAGGATTTGGCGGTGGCAGAGGTGAGGGGCTGAGGGGCGGGGACGGACTTCAGGAGGAGGATAGAGGGGAATGTCCCCGTTTCATCAAGCTGAAGTGTGCCCAAGCAATGTCCCGGCATCTCTGTGAAAGTTTGGCTGCCTGGTGTGACTGAGAGGCCGGAGGTTTGGCCCTGGAAGGTCAAGTGTGATGGTCGATTTCTTTTTTTCCACTTTTTAACCTTTTTCTACTGTGAGGAGGTCTCCTAAGATTACTGAATTTGCCAACCCCACGGGAAGCAGGCATTTGAGTCTAACAGCGCCATCCCGCACCCCGCCAAACTCTGTAGAGCAATGTTTGCTCTATGATGGGTGAAGGTGAAAAGCCACTCAGGAAACCAGAAATCTGGCACTAAAAAAAGATGTTTTTCGTCTCCAGGGCGGGTTGGGCTTCCCTTCATTACACACCAACAGATGCGCACCGAGACCTGCGCCGCTCATTCCTGAGGGGCGGATTCCCCAGGGCAGGGCGAGAAAGGCTCTCGAGTCCCTGCCTGTCTGCCCATCTGTCCCTCCTGGGGCGAGGATGAGCAGGTGTGCGCAGGCCCCGCGTGGGAGAGGCAGTGGGACCAGGAGCGGCCCGCCAGAAAGGGGTAAGGGAAAGCCCCAGAGGCGGAGGGGAAGGTGAGAACCCTGGGCGGTGGTGCGGCGAGCTCCTGGAGGGCTGCACGGAGAAGGGGAGAGCGGCCGGGGCCAGTGGTCCAGGGCGCTCTGGCGCGGCCCTGGCACCCGTGGGCACCTCCACGTCCTTCGCTCAGCTCCGCCGCGGCCACCGAAGGGGTCTGCGCAGGTGTGGCGACCGAATGAGCACTTCTTTGCCCGTGCGCGGCCTGCGCCGTAGGCCTCCCTCCCGGCACGCGCTTCCCCTGCCGGAACAGCCCGCCCGAGCGCGCCCTCTGCTGGCCCGGCCATGGCCGGCTGAGGGCTGCCTCCAGGCTCCACCCCAGGAGCGGGAGCACGCGCCCGGCTCATCGCACACCCACGTGGGATCGCCTTCTACCATCGCGGAAAGCAGCGGTTCAGCCTCTGCCTGCACACTCGCGTGACGGGGAGCTCACAAGCAGTCCACTGCGTTGCTATCAACGCTGACCATTAGAAACAGCTTCCTTATGTTGAACTCTTTGTCGCTCACTCCATTTGTCCCACCTCTGCCCTCCAAGTCTCCCCTGCAAAGAGCTTAGCTTCCCATGACAACACTTCAAGCATTTCAGCACAGCCGCCACCTAACCCCAGTTCCTCTGCTCTGCCTGAACCTCCCCGGACCCTCCAATCGTGGTATGATGTAGCGTCACCATTCAAATGACTCACGTCAGGACACAAACCATCTACAGAGCCCCTTCTTCACTGTGGTGCCCAGAAGCACACCTGAGCCTGCAGTTAGGGTCTGCCCACTGCATAGGAAGGGATGTCACCTGTGGAGTCTAACCTCTGGCCTTCGGATACACAGGCAGAGGTCATAGCAGTCCATACGCCAGAATCTTGATATTTCTGACACACTCTGAGTTTATGTTCAATTTTTATTCATTTTCATATGCTCTACTAATTAATCCCATCCCTGAATCCAGTCAGCAAACATTTAAATCCTAACGAGTCCCAGGCAGCTGATATTATTGCTGTTCAATCTAAGGCTCTATCTTCACAGTTTCTGCACTAAAATTCATCCTGGCTTACCACATCCATAATTCTCACTTATGTTAATCATTTGGGATGGCGATGTTTTTAAATATCCAATATATCTGTCATGGCTTCCAGATCCATCTAATTAGTAAGTTTGACAGGCAGCCTTTATGTCCTAGCGCTGCTAAAATACCAAAATCCTGCTTCATTTCAGGTAAGGAGGCTGCACAGCCCCTTTCCCCTTGTGAAAGATTGCTTAACCAACTACCAAGGCTTTTATGAGGAGTTCATGAGGATCTTAACCTATTGTCTTTAAATTGATCAAAAAGCTTGCTCTGTCACCTTGTCACATGCCTTAACAGAAATTCAGAGATGCCGAGTCCACCACATTTCCCTGATGAGCAGCCTAGTAATTGCACTAGCATCCTGCTACCCTGCTGGGCGGTTTTGATGGAACGCCCATCATTACCTCTCCTGGTCTCTATCCCTGTTGTTCTGCTGGGCAGGCTGGACACTGAGGTCCCACGGCTGCATACAGAGGCACACTCAGTTCTCAAATGACCACTCTACGCACTCCTGACTCAGAAAGGAGCCTGGGACTCAAGCTTTGTCTCTGATGGTCCCCTGAGGAAGTGGCTGCTTTGTTCCTCTCTTGCACTTAGCTGTGCCTTGTCCCAGCAGAAGTGTCTCAAGTCATGGGATTTCTCCATGTCCCTACCAAGGCTATTTTAATTTAATAATGCATGGCATTCTTAACAAGGGCTTCCTGATATTAATCATAAATTGTCCTGCACTGATTTCATGCTATTATTCTTTCTTACAACTTTTGTTTTTAATACAGCTGAATACCCACCTCCCTCAGGCTGTGTCTGAATATGTGTGTGGTGTGGTTGGTATGTAGGACAAGGATCCTATATGAGATAATGACTGTTTCAAATATGTTTTATAAGACGTATTATTTACTATTATATATATTTTAAGGAGAGAGAAGATGTAGCCTTTTCATTGCACTGGAAACTATACTGAAGTGATGGCTGAGAGCTAGATGTGTCCTTGAGGTGGAGGAGTGAGTATAGGGAGTCCGCTCTGTCCTGCTTTCTGGCCTCGGCTTCTTAGCTTATTGAATTGCTGGGATGCGGTGATCCCAAACATCACTCCCAACTCTTCTACAATATCTGAAGGTCACCACTCACAATATAGACCTATGGTCTCTGGATTTGTAATTGCCTTTTGTAAGAGTACTACTGCTACTCATGCGAATAGTAATTGACACTCACTGAATATGCATCTGTGACTTTGGCCTCAGCAATTTGCTTGGTTCTTACAACACACCTCTGAGAGAGATGTACTACTTTATTTACAGATGAGAAAGACTGAGATCTGGCATGCTCAAGCCACTCACTCAGATGAACATGCTGTTATGCAGCAGCTAGCAAACCAGGTCTGTCTGGATTTGTTACAACCAGAGGCTGCAGTGTGGAGATTCTACCTGAGGAGACATATGAAATCTAGAACTCTGCAGTCCGGTGTCCAATATGGGAGCCAGGCTGGGCACGGTGGCCCATGCCTGTAATCCCAGCCCTTTGGGAGGCCGAGGCAGGCGGATCACCTGAGATCAGGAGTTCAAAACCAGCCTGACCAACATGGTGAAATCCTGTCTCTACTAAAAATACAAAAATTAGCCAGGCGTGGTGGAACATGCCTATAATCCCAGCTACTCGGGAGGCTGAGGCAGGAGAATTGCTTAAACCCGGGAGGTGGAGCTCTGAGCCACCTTGTACCTTCAACTCCCCCTTGCCTGGGAGCCAAGTCCTTGGCCTTCATGGTTGACCCCACTCCTGACCTTCTCCTTCACTAGGCAGCCAGTGGCTGCTTCATTACAGCTCTACACTTCAGCAACTCCCAAAGAACCTAAGTGTCATTAAGCAATTTTATAGCAGTCTGGGGCTGACTGGCAGTTCAGAAGTGGCCGCAGAGTTGCTTGCCATCCAACAATTTGAAAACAGTCAAGGCCTCAGTGGGGGGTGAGGGTACTTAGCACAGGGCTGAGGGCACAAGTATAATGTCTAAGGCCCAGCACAGAGTCCTGCCAAAGCCTTGGCAACAATCCCAGTGCTGTGTCTGGAGAAAGTGACAAATGTTCCAGAAGTGGGAGGGGACATGTCTCTCCTGGGGAGACTCTGCTTGAGGCTGCAGTTACACAAGGGCACTCTTCGGGTTACTGTAGAAAACTGGATGACTAGAACCACAGTAAAAGCCGCCTACTGTGTGAAAACTGCATGCAGATAGTTCTGGCATGGGAGGGTGGTTTCCTGATTGAAACAATAATAATACTGAGTGTGTGACTACAAGGAAAGAAAGGTGATTTGTGGAAATAACTGCTCGTATTGAAAGAACGAGTTCACCCTCGTGCCTAAGACAATGCAGCCTGATTAGGGAGAAGTAAGGAAGACAGGGTAAATAATAACTTTCCTCACTACTAATGCCAGGAGCAGCTCCAGGACCAGGTGAGGGAGGTCACTTAAGGAAGTGCTTCTGCTCAGGGTGGTAGGGGTGCAAGGTCAGCTCCTGAGAATGTGTGCCTCTTAAATGCTGGGCCCTGGGAGGGTGTGTCTGCCTGGCTGTACCCTAGTCTCAGCCCTAACCAGGCATTTGTTAAGAATCTACTTACCTTAGCTTATTTATTCCGTATAAAAACTTCATGGTAGAGAACTACTATCCCCATTTTATAAACAGAAGAAATTGAGGCTCAGGTTCAAAGTCACACAGTGAATAAACTCAAACGCACAGCCTCACAATCTCATAATCTGCTTAAAACAACTGCAGATTTATTTTCCCAACATTAAAACAACTCTGGTGATGATGACTGCCAACCACTCTGATGGTGAAAAAGAAGAAAGATAAAAAGAAAACAACTCTGGAGGACAGACAGATTAATCTGGTCAGAGTCATGACCCAGCCGCTTGCTGTTTGACTTGAGGCCAATCACTTAATTTCTCCAGGACTCAAGTTTCTTGGTTTTAAGTGGGGAGTAATAATAGGACATGTATAGATTTGTTATGGGGCTGAAATGAGGGCATGCACATAAAGCATTCAGCAAAGTGCCTGGCACAGGATACAGGCAACACTGAGTAATAGCCAATGAACAGCAAGAACCAAGAGTCATTCATTCAACACAATGTTTCTATGCCCAGGTGCCTCCAGCCAGTGACTACCCTGAAAGAACTCATAATCTAGAGGCAGGACAGGAAAAAAAAAAAAGGCACAGGGAGTGAATAGCATGAAATGAGGCTTGTGGGAACCAGAAGAGGAAATTTCCAACAGTTGGGAGGTGGCGCAGAAGCTGCAAAGAGGGGGTGACTTTGGAGATGAGTCTCGAAGGGCCACTCTTAGGCTTACAGGCAGGAAAGGCACCCCAGGGAGCTGCGCTTCAGCCTGTGACCCCTTTAGGAAGCTTGAGCCAACCTCAGGGTGACTGGAATGGAAGGAGGGAAGAAGAGATAGGAGAGTTGGGTTCTAGAAAGTGTACAGGTTCCAAACACAAATGTGTTTTGCCATGTGGGCTTGCCCAGCCCAGAAGTGTGGTCCTTTTGCACTCTGATTTAGAGAGTGCAATTCCTGCATTCTAGTGCAGAACCACTTTTCACTCGTTTCAGGACATAATCATTCTTCTCTGCTCTTTTTCTTACAGGCAGGGGGCTCCTGTATCTACTCCGCCACTGGCTTCCTATGTTTCCAAATATGTTGCCCTCTGTTGGTGCTGGAGTCCAGCACGGATAGCTTCTGGACATCCTGGTCTGCACCTGCACCTAGCCGAGAAGGGACTCCCTGGCAGCTGTGGGCTAACAGAGGCACTGGTGGCCTCTGGGGAGGGCAGCAGTTTAGGAAGAAAGAACTCTAGAGACCTCTGAGGCTCCCTCAGGCAGGAGCCTCACGGGTCAGACCCCCGGATCTCTTCACATCTGGTGACCATGCTGAAGTGGGAAGGCAACTTCTCTCTCCCGGGAGTGAAAGAGCAGTGTGATTACCAGCAAGATCATTATTCTTATCTCCGTTTCTCAGGTAAAGAGATATCACCCAGCTCACAGGTGGCAAAGTAAGATTCATATTCAATTTTTCCTTCCTTGGCAGTTATAGCAATATCAAGCACTACCTGCAGTCCCTCAGCCACAAACAACCAGCACTACTAATTTTCCAGCTACCCGCTCTTACTTTGAATCATTTTTTCCCTCTTCATTGACACCAAGGAATGGAAGACACTTGTGTAGGTCTTTTCTATCCCATCAGCTTCCTCCCCATCACCTTCCTCCAGTGTTGAGACATGATTAGTCTTAAAACTACTCTTCAGGAAAAACAAACAAAAGCAACCACTCTTAGCCAGTCCCTTGGCACCTGGTCGTTCACACCATTCCTAACTCCACCCACCATCCCTGGCCCTTCCCACCAGTTCTGTCTACTCCCACCAGCCCAGCCCCTCCCACCACCCTAAGCCCTCCCACCAGCCCTGGCTCCTCCCACCAACCTCGGCCCTTCCCATCACCCTGGCTCCTCCTACCAATCTCAGCCCCTCCTACCACCTCTGGCTTCTCCCATCACCCTCTGCTGTTCCGGTCACCCCTGGCTCCTCCCTGCACCCTCTGCCCCTCCCACCAGCCCTGGGCCCTCCCACCACCCCCAGCCCCTCCCACCAGCCCTGGCCCCTGTGAGCCCCACAATTCTCTTGGCTGCTGTTGAGCACAGGCCCCTTCAAGACTTCTAACCTGGTCTTTGAACCCTGCTTCCCAGAACTATGGCTCTTACAAGGTGGAGATAGAGACCTCCCCTTCCTCGACTGTTCCACACCTTCTGACCACCACCTTGAAAGGAAGTAGAGTCTAGGTGCTCAAAAGTTTGGGAGGCTGGGAAGCAGCAAAATGCCTGCAGCACGCAGTCAGGAAGTAGCTTCAATCTATACAAGCTACCATTTCAAAGAAATTAGCTATGCTATGCCTCTGGGAATTTCAAACTGAACACATTTCTTTCTTTCTTTTTTTTTTTTCTTTTTGAGACAGAGTCTCACTTTTGTTGTCCAGGCTGCAGTGCAATGGCACAATCTAGGCTCACTGCAATCTCCGCCTCTCGCGTTCGATTCTCCCGCCTCCGCTTCCCAAGTAGCTGGGATTACAGGCGTCCACCATCACTCCCAGCTAAGTTTTGTATTTTTAGTACAGACTGGGTTACCATAATGACCAGGCTGGTCCTGAACGCCTGATCTCAGGTGATCCACCCACCTTGACCTCCCAAAGTGCTGCTATTACAAGGAGTGAGCCACCGCGCCCAGCCAAACTGAATACATTTGTAAGTGGGCCGAGTATGTAGGGTCCAGCCCTACAGGTCCTGTGAGCCCCTCTCTGCAGGTGTGGAGGTGAGAAACTGTGGAAATAAAAAACACAAGACACCAAGAAAGAGAAAACAGAGTTTGGGCCCACTGCCAACCAAAGCATGGAGTTCAGCAGTGGCCCGGAGTGCCTGGATACTCTGACTTTTATTGAGTACAAAGCAGGGGGCAGGGTAAGTAGGGTGAGGTAATGCTGGTCGGTGATATAGTCAGGTAAATCACATGTCTTGGAGATAGGGGCCCAGGTCTTTCAAGTAGCCGAGGCAAGGAGAAAACCTAATGCATCAGCACTTTTTCATACTTGTCAAGAAAGAACAAAGACATTAAGATTTATGTTACTATTACTGATTTTATATTTTAAGAAAGGGAGGGACCAGGTGCAGAAGCAGAACATGAAAGTAGACATGGAACGTGACCACTGAAGTGCAGCATCACATAGATACAGTTGAGCCCCTGGATGTCCGAGGGCCTCCCAGACAGCCATCAGGCCTCCCACAAGAGCTTGGAGAAGTGGAGTTTTCTCCTAACTCTCCTGAGGAAGGAGACCTCTCGGATATTTTGGACATCTCCTTCCCTAGCTGGCTGAACAGTGGGTGCTTTCCCAGTGCTGGCGCTGCTGCACAGCCGAGGCGCCCTCCAGCAGACCTTATGCAGGCCTGACAGAGGGCTTAGAGCATCTTGCCTTAGGATCACTTTGTTCACAATGTCACCTCAGTTCCATGCTTCATCATGTGACAATCATTAGTAAGATTAAAAGATTATATTGAGTATATATGTTTCTGTGACTATATGTGAATAACTATGTGATTATTCATGATTATATATAGGAATAACTATGTAACTGTATCTCTAATTCTTTTCGAGTTCTGTATTCATATGGGAACAGGCTGAGGCTTCAGACCCTTGCCTCAGCACTTGTGGGGTCTCTCACAGGGTCTCCCACCCACACAAGTAGGTTCCCCCTCCTTCCCCCTCCTCTCAAACATGCCCATGCTCATCTTTGGCCTCCCCACATCCACGTTTCTTTTTATTTCTCAATATGTTTTAGTTATAGCTTAGATTGTCTCTTTCCAAACATCACCTCAGAAGCCTCGGCTTTAACATTTCAAGGTATTTTGCTAAACAATGACATCTACTCTGTAGAGAGATTGCTCTGCCAACTAAGTTGCTGAGGTCAACAGAATACATTTGGGGAGCTGCTCTGCTGCACATTCACGGGCACACAGCCATGCTTTACTTCGGACTGTATTTGATTAGGCCCAGGGTGAGAATATCATCCAAGTTCCATCATATATCCCACCAGTGCCCTCATCTCTAATTGTGACACAAGGCACACTGCTGGCCCAGTCCTGTGAAGCCTGGTGTGGCAGTAAGGAAGAGCAAGCTGCTTCGCTATTTTCTGAAGCTTTTGGCTGTTTTGTGCCAAGACCTATGGTTACTTTACTTCTGGTTATCATCTTCAGAAGTCTTTGGGCTCCATTTTTTTAAAATGAGGCAGCTGTGAGCATCGTAATTGCAGTAATGTGCCCCAGCAACTTCCAGATTTTCTCTTTAAAATATGTTTTCAGTTATAACTCAAGTTTATCGTTTTATCATCAAATCACTTAGTAGAAAATGTTACATTTGGGTCTCATCATGGATAATCACTCTGAAGAAAGAATTTTATTCCAGTAAATACTGCGTTTAATAAAGCCTCTGGTGAACTTCAGGCTTGCCAGGCTGAGCAGCAACGGGTCACCCTGGCTGGGAAGGACTACCTGCTGGCTTTCCCCATTTCTTTCTCTATGCCCTAAGCCAGCCACCCTGTGTTGCTCTGTGGCAAGGAAAAAGTGCTTCCATTTTCAACATGTGGCTTAACCTCATGCTGCAGTGGAAGCTGCTGTGCCTAGCCCAGGTCAGGGGGCCACAGGCTCCTTGAGGCTGTGAGGAATATTGCTTTTCTCCTTGCGCTTGTGAAGGGACACAGATCTGTGGATCCCTCTCCTCCATCTTATCCTGTTATTGTATTATTGTCTTATATTGTATTATACTCACTTCTGCCCCAGAGCACATTGCCCATTCTAGGCATCCATTTTCCTACCCAAAGTCCTGTTTCAGTTCATGGAGAAATTGATCACATGCACTTTGTTCCCAGAATGTGAAAATCAGAGATCTGGCACACAGCTGCAGCCCATTTGGCTGCAGAAAGCAAAATGGATCTCTATATTTTCTACCTGATACATCTTCATCAACATCATCCATTCTCTGATATGCACAGCACTCTAAGAGTTGCCAAGCAATTTTCACATCCATTATTCTTATTTGATATTCATGTATCTGGTTAGAAAGTAAAAACAGATGCAATTTCCCCCCCACGTTATGAGGGGGAAATTAATGCGAAGGCAGGCAAAATACTTTTGTCAAAGAAAGAAAGTAGTACGTTTTCTGATATCTGGCCTAAACTATTTCAGATATACCAGGATTTACCAAAGAAAACATATTTGTCTGTTAGTCTATTACATGCTAAGATAGCATTATTTAACCTTAAATATATTATACAGACATAATGGGGGAAAATTAGCCTCTGAAACTTTGATGATGCCCATATAGCTTCAAACGGCTCTTGTGGTGTGTGAGAGCCGGCTAATGAAACCGACTGGTAGTGAGAATCACGTAAAAAGTCATCATGCAGCTTGATAAATGACGCTTACAGAAAACCCACAGTACCATCTTACTGGTGAAATACTGGATGCTTACCCTCTAAGATCAGGAACAATACCACAATGTCTGTACTTGTCACTTCTATTCGACATTGTACTGGAGATTCTAGCAGGGTGGCAATTAGGCAAGAAAGAGAAACAAAAGGGAGCCAGATGGGAAGGGAGAATTCAAACGACATTTGCAGATGCCACGATCTTGTATTTAAAAACTCCAAAGCAGTCCAGTGAGAAACCATTAAAACTATTACAAACGAGTTCAGAAAGGTTTCTGGATACAAAATCAATATACACACATTTATTATAGTAGCTACTCCTCATCCACGGTTTTGTTTTCTGTGTTTTCAGTTATCCAAGGTCAACTGCAGTCAGAAAATAGCTGAGTACAATCCAACAAGGTATTTTGAGAGACAGAGAGACTACATTCACCTATCATGTATTACTGTATATTGTTATCATTGTTCTATTTTATTATGTTAATTATGTTAATTTTTACTGTGCCTAATTTATAAATCAAAATTATAGGTATGTATGGATAGGAGAAAACATAGGCTTCAGCACTATCTGTGGTTTCAAGCATACACTGGGGGTCTTGGAAAATATCTCCCACAGATAAAGGGGTCCATTGTGTATTTCTATATACTAACAATGAATAACCTGAAAGTGAAACTAAACAACTCCATTTATGGTATCATCAGAAAGAATGGCATACTTAGGAATACATTTAATAAAAGAAGTACCAGACTTTTACGCCAAAAACTGCAAGATATCCTTGAAATACATTTAATAAAACCTAAATAAGGGCCGGGCATGGTGGCTCATGTCAGTAATCCCAGCACTTTGGGAGGCTGAGACAGGCAGATCACCTAAGGTCAGGAGTTTGAGACCAGCCTGGTCAACACAGCAAAACCCTGTCTCTACTAAAAATACAAGCTCGACATGGTGGTATCCCAGCTACTTGGGAGACTAAGGCAAGAGAATTTCTTGAACGCTGGAGGTGGAGCTTGCAGTGAGCCAAGATCACGACACTGCACTCCATGCACTCCAGCCTGGGTGCTAGAGCAAGACTTCTTCTAAAAAAAATAAATAAATAAAAATTAAAAAAAGAACCTAAATAGGTGGAAGCGCATCCCACATTCCCATATTCGTGGATAAAATGAGTCAACATTGTTAAACAGCAATACATCCCACATTATCCTATAGCTCAAATGCAGCTCCTATCAAATTCCCAACTTCCTCTTTTGCAGAACTAGACACACTTGTCCCACATTTATATAAAACTGCAAGGGGATTCTAAATAGTTTAAACAATCTTGCAAAAGAACAAAATGTGTAGGACTCACACTTCTTAGTTTAAAACTTACTAAAAAGCGAGACTAGCAAACAATACAGTCAGGATGGCTAAAGGTGATCCCAAGAAACCAAAGGGCAAGATTTCTGCTTGTGCCTTCTTTGTGCAGATGTGCAGAGAAGAACATAAGAAGAAAAAAACCCAGAGGTCCCTGTCAATTTTGCAGAATTTTCCAATAAATGCTCTGAGAGGTGGAAGACAATGTCCAGGAAAGACAAATCTAAATTTGATGAAATGGCAAAGGTGGATAAAGTGTGCTATGATCAGGGAATGAAGGATTATGGACCAGCTAAGGGAGGCAAGAAGAAGAAGGATCCTAACACCCATAAAAAGCCACCGTCTGGATTCTTCCTGTTCTGTTCAGAATTCTGTCGCAAGATCAAATCCACAAACCCTGGCATCTCTATTAGAGACGTGGCAAAAAAGCTGGGTGAGATGTGGAATAACCTAAATGACAGTGAAAAGCAGCCTTACATCACTAAGGCGGCAAAGCTGAAGGAGAAGTATGAGGAGGATGTTGCTGACTATATCGAAGGGAAAGTTTGATGGTGCAAAGGGTCCTGCTAAAGTTGCCCAGAAAAAAGGTGGAAGAGGAAGATGAAGAAGACAAGGAGGAAGAGAAGGAGGAAGAGGAGGAGGAGGATGAATAGAAAAACTGTTTATCTGTCTCCTTGTGAATACCTAGAGTAGGGGAGCTCTGTAATTGACACCTCTTATTTGAGAAGTGTCTATTTCCCTCATTAGGTTTAATTACAAAATTTGATCACGATCATATTATAGTCTCTCAAGTGCTCTAGAGATTGTCAGTGGTTGTTTACATGAAATGCCATGGGTGTCTGGAGCACCCTGAAACTGTATCAAAGTTGTACATATTTCCAAACATTTTTAAAATGAAAAGGCACTCACTCGCGTGTTCTCCTCACTCTGTCCACTTTGCTGTTGGTGTGACAAGGCATTTAAAGATGTTTCTGGCATTTTTTTTATTTGTAAGGTGGTGTTAACTATATGGTTATTGGCTAGAAATCCTGAGTTATCAACTGTATGTATCTATAGTTTGTAAAAAGAACAAAACAACCAAGACAAACTCTTGATGCTCCTTGCTTGGCGCTGAGGCTGAGGGAAAGATGCCTTTTAGAGGGGCTATAGCTCAGGGTGTGCGCTGTGAGGCTGGACCTGATGACTCTGCAGTAGGCATCCGTTTAGCTTTAGGTTGTCTTGTTTCTGTATATAGTGACATAGCATTCTGCTACCATCTTAGCTGTGGACAAAGGGGGTCAGCTGGTATGAGATTTTTTTGTTTTTTGGTTTTTTTGTAAGTGCAGTAGTTTTTAAACTGTTTGTTTTTAAACAAACTGTAGAACTCTTCATTGTCAATAAATTGAAGAGCCACTGCATCAATGAAAGTTCAAGAACCTTCTGTACTTAAACATGATTTGCAACTTTCTGTTATCTTTTGTTTGTATGTTTAGAATGCTGAAATGTTTTTGATGTTAAATAAATAATATTACATTATTTAAAAAAACTTACTAAAAAGCTCTGATAATAGCAACAAAGAGATCACTGGACTAGAACTGAGAATCTGTACATAGACCCTCACATTTATGATCAATTGATTTTTGATGAGAGTGTCAAAATCATTAAATGACAACAGCATAATCTTCTCAACAATTGGTTCTGAGACAACTGGATATCCACATGTGAAAGAATGAAGTTGGACTTCTATCTCACACCATATAAAAAATTAGCTTAAAACGGATCAAAGACTTAATGTAAGAACTAAGACTATAAAATTCTCATAGGAAAAAATAAGGTATATCTTCATGACCTTGGATTTTTAGATATGACACCAAACACACACAAACACACACACACACACACACACAATCAGACAAGTTGAACTTCATTAAAATTAAAAACATGTGCATCACAGGACATTATCAAGAAAATGAAAAGACAACTCACATAGGAGAAAATATTTATAAATAATATATCTGATAAGAGTCTAGTATCCAGACAACCCTATTTTAAAAATAAGTGAAGGATTTAAATAGCCATCACTCCAAAGATAAACAAATGGTTGATAAGCACATGAGAAGATGCTCAGCTTCATTAGGTAAGTGCAAATCAGAACCACTTTATGTCTACAAGGACAACTGTAATAAGAAGGAGAGATAAGAACAAGTGTTGGCAAGGATGTGGAGAAATTGAAATCCTCAGGCATTGTTGGTGGGAATGTAAAATGGTGCAGCCATTTTGGAAAACAATTTGGCAGCTTCTCATTAAGTTAAAGTAGGGTTACCATATGATCCAGCAATTCCACTGGATATATAACCGAGATAACTTAAAAAATATATCCACACAAAAACTTGTAATCATGAATGCTTATAGCAGAATTACTCATCATATCCAAAAAGTGAAACAACATAAGTGTCCCATCAACTGGTAAATGGATGAACAAAATGTGATATATCCATACAATGGAATATTACCTGGCAATAAAAAGGAAGGAAGTACTGATATGTGCTGTAGCACAGATGAATCTTTAAAACATGTGAAAGAAGTGACAAAGACAGACACAAAAGGCCACGTATATATGATTCATTTTATATAAGACACCCAGAATAGAGAAATCCATAGAGACAGAAAATAGACTACTGGTTGCAAAGGGTGGTGGTGTTTGGGGTGGTGATGGAGAGTGACTGTTAATGAGTATAGTTGTTGTTGTTTTTGGTAGAGGGAATGAAAATATTCTGGAATGTTATTCCAGCAATGTTACTAAAAATAACGTGTTTATTTGTCAATGTCACTAAACTCCACCCTATGTAAAGGCTGAAATTTCTGCTCCATTTCCTAAGGGGATTTGGTTCTGGTTGCCTGAGGGAAGGGAAGAAATCACTTTTCAATGTGATGGCTGGATATCGTATGTACGGCAGGTGAGCTCATCTTGTGGGTGAGCAAGGCTCCTGTTTATACAATGTTAGATTCCGCTTAGACTCTACCACCACAGGAGTGTGAATGTTGTTACCATTATGTTACCTGGTTGTCCCTGGGTGGAGCTTCTCTTGTGGATGGGATGCTTCCCTTCTGTCACCACAAGTGAGATATGGAGTCTTAGGGCCTAAAAAAGTTACCTTGATGCTGGTAACCCTAAAATCGAATACATTTTCAAGAGGAGGCTCCGTGGTCATACTAGCTTTCTGTTTGCCTCAAATGATGGAGAGTAAATTGTTCAGATTCAGAGGCGAAACTTTGTCATGAGTGAATATAGACTATGATAGAAGCTCAGCCCCTGAGCTTTATCCAGCAGGAGCACTGGGGGCCTCCCAAGCAGAGAAAAGCAGGGCCAGTCTTGCTGAGCCAAGAGCAGGGGTCACAGGGCCACTTGCCCACCTTCTAGCATAGCCCGTCATGTGCCCAGACCTCAGCTTGCCTCTGCCCTCACCATGATGGCACCTTTGTGCAAAGCACAGTTTCAATGCACCTTATTAGGACTGATTTCAGTTACTAGACTAATTTCCATCAGATAATATACCCCAAGGCAGATATTCAAGGAAAAATCCTGCCTCCTTCAAACCCTGGTACGCTTACGGGTCATGAGGTGCATCATACATATTAGTTAAGACATAACAAATCGTCTACATACAGATAACAGGGAATTTTTTAGACTTCATTTTTGAGAGCAGTTTTAGGTTCACAGCAAAATTGAGAGAAAGATACAGAGATTTCCTCATATATCATATCCTTCACACATACACAGCCCCCCATTACCAACATCCCCCACCGCAGTAGTGCATCTGTTACCGCTGATGAGCCTGCATTACATGTCATTATCACCAGAGTCCACAGTTTACATTAGGGTTCACTCTTGCTGTTATACATTCCAGGACTGAGCCTGCTAGCTCGGGACTCTCTTCCTCTTTTTAGAAAGCCACCACAGCCCCATTCCCATGATAACCTTTTAATCTATTAATCCACTAACCCCCATGAAGGATTAATCCAATCATGAGGGCACCCTCATGACCCTGTCACCTCTTAAAGGTCCCGCCTTTCAATACTGCCACATTGGGGATGAAATTTCAACATAAGTTTTGGAGGGGACAAACATTCAAACCCTAACACTCTTGTCACTTACCTACTTATCTTTTACTGTATCAACTACACTGTTTTCACTGTTATAACTTTATAGTGACTCTCACCTGCTTTCCTTGTCCTTTCCAGACTTCTTTAAGCTAGTCGTTTAATTTTACTGTTCTTACTTACTGTTTTACTTACTCCAGGAAAGGAGATAGGTAGTGAGAGAAGAGTTCATGGATAGTTGGAAGTGAAGCCATAAAGTGCCAGAGAAGTGATACTCATGGACAGGGAAGGTGCTGCTAAGTGTTCTGAGTTCTTCAGGTCTATTTCTCAAGCTGTTGTTCCAGGAAAAATGGGTCTCCTAGGACCAGTTGGTAGAAGACTCTACCATTTTCTGCAGGAATCTGAATGTGGGAAGAAGTTTCCACTTCTTTTCATCCAGGGGCATCTACCTTTCCTTGGTATAGCCCCAAATTCTTGTACTTCTTCCAGTTTACTGCTACTAACAGCTACCATTTAATAACATTAAGTTATTGTCTAACTAAATCCTCTCAATAACCCTATAACTTACACATACCCCATTCCTGGTTTGAAGAACTTAAATGACTTTTTCAGGACCATGTTACCTGGAGGTGTAGCTAAACGTCAGTCCCAGCCTGGTCTGGCTGCTCAGGCCTGCCCACCTGCTTACTTTCTCTCCCAGCTAAGGAAGAGTCTCAGAGTACTGGGTCCATTGTCCTAGGTGTCCAGGTCAGAAGACAGAGTATCTACCTGAGGGCTTTGATTCATGGGGCAAGAGAGTGATTCCAGGGACTTTCTAGCAGAGATTTTTGTTGGGACAGGAGGTAGAGGGTGAGAACAGTGGGTAGCAGGGCACACAGTGGGCAACAGTGGTGGCAAAAGGAAAGAGGTTGGTGAGAGGCCAAGGTAGGTGCTCGCTGTTGCTTTTCTACTATAGTGGGTTGAGTGATGCCCCCAAAACTTATGTCCACTTGGATCCTCACAACGTATTTGGAATTAAGGTCTGCCCAGTGTAATCAGTTAAGTTAAAATGAGATCATACTGTATTACATATTCCAATCCTAGTAAATTCAATGACTTGTGTCCTTACAGGAAAAGGATGCCAGATGCAGTGGCTTACACCTCTCAGCACTTTGAGAAGCCAAAGTGGGAACATTGCTTGAGTTCAGGAGTTTGAGACCAGCCTGAGCAACATAGGGAGACTCTGCCTCTATAAAAAATATAAAATTAGTTGGGTGTGGTGGCGCAGGCCTGTGGTCCCAGCTGTTCAGGAGGCTGAGGCAGGAGGATTGCTTGAGCCCTGGAGGTATAGGCTGCAGTGAGCTGTGGTCCTGCCACTGCAGTCCAGTCTGGGTGACAGAGTGAGACAAACAGGGAAGGGAACGGAAGGGGAGGGGAGTGGAGAGGAGGGGAGTGGAGAGGAGGGGAGGGGAGAGG
>CAUYLG010073096.1:0-73025 GCA_963573385.1 Cacajao melanocephalus
TCCCTGTATTTGTGTGGTTTTTGTTTGTTTTTTTTTTTTACCTGGGGGGGTTTTGGTGGGGGTGTTTGTGCTTTTTTAATTCCACTGGCCTCCTTTCTGGGCTTCTTTTTTTTTCTTCATCTAAAAAAAAAAAAAAAAAAAAAAAAAAAGAAATGATTTACTTCACCATACATAGGGAGCTGTGAAGGGCATAGCCCTTCAGAGTTGTCCTAAATTATAGAGAGACAGTTGGGGCTTCTAGCTTTTCAATGGCCTGTGGCTGGGTGTGAGGTATCCTATGGAAAGGGCATGTTACTGAGCAGTAACTCTTCTGCACTGAGGCAGTTCCTTTCAATACTCAGTGGATGTCAGAACAATACAGTATAACATTCACGGCAATGTCATGATTTTGGATAGGCCATAGCACAGGAGTGCAAGTTAAGGCCCAGATATAAGTATAGGCAAATACTAATAGACATTGCAATGGACCAGGCAGAATGGTCTGTCAAAAGCTGATTCATTTGTGGAGCTGGGGCTTCGGACAGAAATAGAACAAATCTCCCAACATGTTCAATGCAAATACCCACCAAAGGGGCAGTTCTCCACCTGCCTTTTGGAATTGCAAAGCAGATATTATTAGAAAGATGTCTGAAATTACAACCTAGCCTCACATCTAATAGGCTCAGAATGGCTGAGTGCTATCTTATTGAGGGCTAGAAAACACTTTGTGCTACTAACCAAGAATAAAGCAATCACAGCAGCAGCCCTTCAAGCCATCAAGAAACCTTCATAATTACATCATAAATCTGTTTCCCAAGGCACAAAGAAAGGTCAGGTTTGCAAAGTGGACTATACGGCATCTTTACCATCAAGGCCAGGTGAAAATATGCCTTGACCTGACTGCACTGGAATCCTTCTCTGGATACAGAGAGCTCATGCCTGCAGCAACTGTAACTATTATCCTCACCAGTCAAACTGTACACTCATAAGCATAAACCCAAATGATCCCCAGTAAAAAGAAAATAATTTTACATCCAAAGCTATACAGTATTAGGCAAAACTGGTCATGTGCATTGGACCTCCTGGTTACCTAATAACCACTAAATTTTGAAATACATTAATTTTAATTCATGTGAAAATTACCATGCCATTGTTTATCTATCTAGCTAGAAAAATCAACACAGCCAAGTAATGTAGTTCTGTCTAGAAGAAAAAAAATATTTATTTAATGTTCTTTCAGTAATGGAAGTGAGGATGCAGAAGTAAGCATGGTATTAATTTTACACAAACTGCCTGAGGTACAAACAGAAGAGTCACGTATCATATCAGTATTCACCACAGTGAATATCGGTATTCACCACAGTGCAAGTAACATAACAGAAGTTTTTTCACTCTGCAGATGACCGTGATTCATGCTAATACTATAATTTAAATATCAGTGATTTCCTTTAAAAGGTAATATTCCTGATTGGGAGACTTATTCATTTATAAAATATTGTTTTTTATTGGAACGGGGATACCAGCAGTGAGTCTTGTCCTATCTCCCGTCCTTCTGCAATGACTTATTGCAGTAGTTCACTTATCACAGGGGGCCAGAATTGGGATCTACATAATGTAAGGTACTAGGTCCCACAGATATTATATACAAGCTCTCTGGAAATAAGGGAATGGAAATTGAAAAGTATGATTGCTAATATTTTCACCACTATAAAAATTATTGGTAATATTGTTACAAGAATTCAGGCAGCTCTTCTAATGGAAGTGGATAGAATTTATGAAGTTGTAATACTAAATCACTTGGCCCTCAACTTCTTTCTGGTAGTTTGGAGGATTTACACACCATGTTAGATAGATCATGTTCTTATCTATAAAAATATCTATATAAATCAGTAAAGTATTTTGGGGAAAAATTAAAATACAATGGTTCATCAGCCACTGTACCTTGAAACAGGGCAATAGGAATGAAGGTAGCTCAAAAACCATTCCAATTAGTGTCTGAGGGTGAGTGCAATAAACTGTTCAATTACTAAAAATAGAATAATGTGCCTTATAGCAATTAAGTTAGCATAACATGTTTTCTTAGTAGGTAGAAAGAGTTACTGCCGTATTATGTTGTTCTTGATTGTTAAGTTTCATCAGGGAACAGGAGATTGCCACTGAATTTGATTATAATTTCATTGTTTCATTGTATTTATGCATGCGTGATACCTGATCATCATCATAAAACATAAAAACAGTGGAGCAAATTGACCCTGATAGGCCAAAGGAAAATATTTTGCCCAAAACCTGGATCTGAGTTGTGCTAAAGGTACATGCACTATGAACTGAATCGGATATAAGAGATGCTGTAACATCCCACTTGGGGTTTGTGCTGCAGACTATCCATGCCACCTACCTCATGCTCCTCTCAGGGAATATGGAGAGACTCAGAGTAATCTTGTCACTAAATAACCCTGGTCAGGTGCATTCTGGATTCATTTGCTAATAATGTATCTTTTCAGCTACCCAAGTAAAATTGTACTTTTATAAGATTTACATGTCAGTGTGCTCATTTTCACAAAACCTGCAGACAGAGATTTGTGTGCCTCCATTGAGAAGATAAAAATCTTGTTCACGTTTTCTAAAGTGGACTCAACAATATTTTAACGTATGTATGACTTTCTGCACACCCTGTGCTTTTAACCACTGTACTTTATTGCCACAGGCACTTAAATTATATATGTCACAATAACATTATAGTCACAGCAAAAAAATGTCTCTTCCAATACATGTCTTATAATTTTAAAGGGTGCCACTTTTTACCAAAGCCAATTGTAATCTAATTGCGTTTCAGCGTCGATTATGGCCTCCGTCTCCCCACCACATTCAATTGAGGATTACATCCATTGATTATACCTCCTATATAATTACTGAATCTTTATTCTCAGACTCCACCTTTACTGCTGATTGGATTACCTCCTACTTTGACTCCTGTGAAAACCATACATAAATAATTATCCTGTCTCTAGAATTGCTCCCTGTATAATTAGTACTCCACACTGTGACCATAGAGACTTTCTAGCTCTTCTAGAAACATAGGAACTTCCGTTACTCTGATCATGTATACTCTCTTTATAGTGGTTTCCCAAGGCTTAATTAATCATTGACAAACTCTTTTAATTAGTACCTAAAACGCTTTATGGATTATAATCTCCTTTTAAAAATAAACTTCTAATGACTATTCTTTTAACCCTGCTTATGAAAATTTACATTTGCCAAAATTAGCCACATTATTTTGTTCATCCATAGCTTTGTCATTATCCTCAACTTGAATAGTTTTCCTGCTTGGTAACATATGCTCACCTTTCAAAACATTTTATACTTTATGCCTTGCCATCATTGACTTCCAATGATGATTCTTTTTCAGTTAGGCATTGAGACCTCAGTCACAAGCATAATGCCTGGGATTTAGTAGTCATTCAATTAATATTTAGGGAATAAACAAATAAGAGATGAATGATGAAATTTAATCAGTTGCTGAGGCTGTCCCACAGACTCTGGCCGAGTGACGGTTGAACAGAATACACAGACACAGACTTGCCTGTCAGCACAACTGGGGGACCCGAGCCAGAGTCAGCAGCAGCCCCAATAAGCCGAGATGCTTGCCATTATTTAGTACAGATTCAATGACAAAGGCCTAGAGCAAACACTATTTGGGGGTAATTAACATTGTCGACCCTACCCCCACCCCCACAGTACAGAGCAGTCCTGGGCAAGAATGATCAAAGGTCGGTTTTAGAACAACATGCTCAAACAAGCTATTTAGATAAACTCCTCTACATTCCATTGTTATCTGCTCTTTGCTCTTAGCTCAAGGTAAGAAGATTAGGCTGCTTTCAGCCATAACTCTTTCCCAAAGCTTTTGCAAAACCTCCAAGCCTTCCAAGAAGGTTTGCATCTTTCCTATAATTTTTCCCACCACCATGACCAATCTCCTGCAATCATCCACGTTTTCAACAGGCACCATATGTAGCTCTATGTGGTAGGAAGACCCTAAGATGGTGCTAATGATCCCAACTCATGATTTTTATGAATACAATATGGCAGAAATGATCACATGTCACTTCCAAAATTATATTATAAAATAATGTGATTACTGCCATGTGGGCTGTCTTTCCTTTTCTCTTGTTTTATTTGTGCTGAGGGAAGACAGTTGCCTGATGCAGCCCTATGGAGAGGCAGCTCAGAAGAAGCTGAATCTTTAGATGAGATGGGGAGATAAAACCTCATCAAATAATTTGAACCAAAGGCACCCAGATAAGCCACAAGTGGATTTCTGAGCTACAGAGAGTAAGAAATAATAAATACACGTGGTTTTAAGATGCCGAATATGGGGTAACTCATTAGGAAGTAACAGTTAACTAAATTGTACTGTAAGTACATGTGCCAAATGTACTCTAGATGTTAAAACAAATGCAAAAACAAACATTTAAGAATATTGTAATCATGCTTGTGGTTTTCTTTTAAACTTAAATTACTCAAGAGGTGAAATTATATACAAGCTTGTGGCTTGCTCTAGTTTAAATATTAGAAAATAGTAGAGAACTAGTATAGATGAACAACATAAATACGTGTAAGGTAGAATTGTGAAAAAAACAGATGATCATGCAAAATAATGCCAGTTTATATTTCTCTTTTATGTTTTTCTTTATATGGCTTTCGGTTCTGAATATGCTATCTACTTTGTAGCAGACCCAAATATTTATTTTGCCATATTTCTTTGATTCTAGGATAGACATTTTGTTACATTAAAACATTTTCTAAGCTGGGTAGATCTTAAAATTGATGGCATTGTTCAGACGCTGGTGAGCAACAGGCGTTTGCCATGCCTGTCACTGCCTGTGAAAGCTGATTGTTGGAAATCCGGGTAGCATGACCAGACAACCGTAACTCCTCAAAATTTCAGTCAACAAAACTATTTAAAGAAATACGACATCCAGCTATCATGTGAAAATCTGCTTAGACTTTCTGGAAAGATCAAGAATGTGATAGCATCAAGATTTGCTATCAGAGGCAATGGCTTGAATGAAAATCTCACAGGCAAGAACAGAGTGCCATTTTAATAAATGCTCCATTACCAATAATCTTAATATACAGATGGTGGTATTGTTCAAAAAACAGTGGGCAACTCCCAGCTGAGAAAAGATGAAGAAAACCTAAATGGGAAGACAGGAATCCTTATCTACTATTATTTATTAATATTTTCTCTTTCTATATTGATAATATATTTAATAAAAAATGTAACTCTATTATAATAGCTTTCAAATAAGAATGAAGTATTCTCAATAATTTGAAGTATTTTATCGTAGTTCAATTAGCAGCATGTTTTTTCCTTAGTGTCATATAAATTAATGGTGTGCTTCATAGTGGGGAAGCCTATGACTTGATAAAGTCTAATATATTCCTGGGTACTTCACAAATCTTACCTGGCTTTTGAAGGAATTTGAGTTGGCCTAAAACATATATGTATTAACAGACAGTACAGCAAATCATCTAAGTTACATATATGCATTTACAAACTGCATCACAAAATTGCAAACATCTTTAACAATGCTGTAGAACAAAAATAAATATTTTAAAAATTCTTAAAACTTATGTATGTTTTTATGACACCTGTAGTAGACCAGCAGTCTCTAGTGGAGAGGCGAAGTGTTCGAATTTAAAGATTATGTTTCTCTGGGTTTTAGGGTCACGTAAAGAACTGATTTTGGGCTATTTAAAGCAGGTAAACTGAAAAGCTCTCTTTGACCGGCAAAGAAAACATCTGGAGTATTCACATGAATTTAGCTAATAGAAAATAATCTACTTCATGTTTACTGAAAAATAAAACTTTGTTAAAAGCCTTGGGAGCAGTGGAGTTAAGCTAGGATATAAATAAATACTTGTTAAATGAAATGAAATTTTAAAAAGTGAAGTCAGATAGCTATAATAAGGCTGGTGAATGAACGAAATTGAATACCAGTGCTTGGTGTTTGTACTAAACTAATAAGCAAGAAGCTGTGGTTGTATTTCAGGGTTGTGGTCTTTGCTAAACATCTGACATACATGATTCCCAGAAGACATGTGATATTAGTTCATAACAAGGAAGCACAAATAAGTTAAAACTTGATGTTTTGATAGATTAATTTTCTAAGATTTCCCACATTGGGAAACATAAAATGTTATTTTAAATGTTTCTTCTTATGCTCCCCAATGCCTCTGTTTTACTATAAAAAGCCTACGTTCTGTTGGAAACTACTGAAAAGTGTAAAATATAGTTTTGAAATCTGCTTGAGAAAAATATAGGACCCAGAACAACTGAGCATATAAATTATTACCATGTCTTTCCTTAGGACAACAGTAATTTTCATTCATTGTTGTTTTGCTACTGTTTTTGACCTTTAAGAGATCAAGATCCAGATATTAACTGGAAATGAATTCTGTCAGTTCTGGAATAAGCTTTGGAAAAAGAAAGAGGCTCATATACTTGGAAAAGGAGTGGGGATAATTTATTGCCTTCTTTTGAGGCTTAACTACTCCAGAAATTAGATGATGCTACAGGCTGCCATGACTGGGCAAAAAAAAATCAAAGCAGAATTGTTTATACCAGTGTAGCTGATTATAAGTATGACAATGAAATGATCAGCTGCTGTTGATTGAAATTTAAAAATAGAATATTAATTGATTTTTAAATATTGTTATATTTAACAGAGTAATACATGAATTTAGTCTCAAATCAAAAGCACAAACAGCTTACATCGAATAGCAATTGTCTCCTGTTCTCTCCTTTCCATCCATGGTTCGTCTCTTAGGTGTCACTTTTTAAAATGTTTTTATTTCTATTTTTTGATGTTTGCTTTTCTTACTCTAAATATTTTATTTTCAGTTTTATTAATTGATTAACAAATGTGGAATATTTTTGATCCCCCTTAATAAAATGTATGGATTTCAATGGATTCTGCCACCTCTCCTTTTCCCAGTGCTTGACATTCATGTTGCTTTTAGGTCTTTTCTTGATTGATTTTTCTAACGTGACTGAATATACTTAAACTTCAATTAGGCTTTCCATCTCCTTAGTCTTTAATATGAAAGGTGAAGATTTTAGCTTCATTATGTATTTTTTCTCTTTTATTTCAGATGGAGTCTCTCTCTATCGCCCAGGCTAGAGGGCAGTGGTACGATCTTGGCTCCCTGCAACCTCTACTTCCTGGGTTCAAGCAATTCTTTGCCTCAATGTCCTGAGGAGCTGGGATTACAGGTGCCCGCCACCACGCCCAACTAATTTTTGTATCTTTAGTAGAAACAGGGTTTCACCATCTTGGCCAGGCTGGTCTTAAACTCCTGACCTTCTTTCACTCTCACTTTCTTTCCTCTCTTTTTCTTTCTTTCAAAAAAAATAAAAAATAAAAAATAAATAAATAAAAAAATAAAAAAAAAATAAACTCCTGACCTTGTGATCCACCCACCTCAGCCTCCCAAACTGCTGGGATTACAGCATTATGTATTTTTTTAAACCTTCCTCGCCCTTTCCATGCTTTACCTCCTTTTAGCTCTGCTTTAGATTTTACACTGTAACTACATTTAGCCACAACATTATTCACAGTTATATTCTATAATCACAACAAAATCTTCTGTACTGTGTTCATAGGTTTACTTTAAAAGTCAAAAATAATAAACTAGCTCCAGGTTGTCATTACAACATAAATATATATTTTTGTAATACTGAGCTAAGCTATGTGTCTGAATTTCCTTCTCTAGAAGTGTAACTTAGGATCTCTTGGTTCATGTTACACATTGCCATTAATTAATTCTCTTATAGTCATTTGTTAACTTTCAATATTGACCCGTTTTTAGTCACTTCATAGCTTAATCATGTTCTCATCCTTTCTGTTTTTGTTGTTTTCCTTTTTTTCTCTTCTTCATATTCCAGTGTTATTTGCTATGTTACATTCTGTGTCTTCCTTTTCTCACACTTGCATCCATGGTTTCCTCTCTCTCAAGACTCTTTTCTTCCTGGGAAAAGTCTTCCAACTCTTTTCTCTGCCAACCTTGGATTTTAATTCATTACACTCGCAGATTTGCTAATGGCTTTTCTGGTATCTGAGTTTCTCTTCCTTCCCCCGTTTCCTGGGGTAAACCTTTGACAAATTCTGTTAAAAAGCCTACAGAAGTGAAACATTCTGAAACATGCCTGTCTAAATGGTCTTTATTCTGAACACCTATAGTAACATTTGGTGCAATTTATTACATTCTGAAATTTTTCCTTAGAACATCCAAGTAATTGCTCAATTGTCTTTTGCATCTATTATTACTGATATCAAGCCCAATATCAGCGTAATTCTATTCTATTGTTTTTTCATCTCTTGGAATCACTCAGGTGGTTATACCTATGTATGGGTAATTTTCATCCATTCTTTTCACTGTGTCCTTTTAATCTGAAGGCTCAATTTTTTCCAATTGTAGAAAATTGTTGACCATTCATTCTTTTTATTATTTTCTCCATTGTATTATTTTGTTCATGAACTTGTATTAGATGAACGATAGACCTCTTAAATTATTCTTTTGCATATATTTTTTCTCGTATTGTCTCTCTTTACTCTTGTGTTCCATAATCATAAACGTTTCTTAATTTTTATTTTATTTAGTTCTATTTGACCTCATTATTATTAACATAAATTAACATATTTAATGCTTTGCCTTGAAGAATTATGTTTTGTTCTATAATTATTCCAGTAGCATTTGTTTAATATTAAAAGTTTCTTCAGAAATTCTTCTAGGTATATTAATCATAGAGAATTAATTTTACCTTGTTTTTTTTTCCCAGTAATTTTCTATTCTTACAATTAATTTGATATTTTTTCTCTTAATATTTTTAAAATTGATTTTGCTTATTTTTTTTCCATTTATTTTGCTCGAGAATCCTTGGTTCACTGTATTTAGGACAGGTAATGTCTGTAGTTTGGATAGGTTTTGCCTGCTAATATGTAAGCCTGTTTTATTAGTGGGAATCTTGACTAGAGTCTCTGAGGGCAAGCCAGGGATGTGGGAATGGGGCCTCACTCTCTATTTTAATCTGTGGCACAATCATCCAGAAGAAAATCAGTTCTTTCCAAATACTATGTTTGTGTTCTTTATCTCGGTGGTTAAAAAAACAACAACAGCTAACAGTTTTTATGTTAGAGAGGGACTAGAAGGGACCATCCAAGGCTCTATTTTGATTCTGTTTTTCATATTGTTTCATTTTTAACAGCTTTATTGAGATATAATTGATATACCATACACAGCACATATATAAAATTAATATACGTTATTTGGTGGGATTTTACACATGTATATACCTGTGAAATTATCATCACAATTAAGATAATGAACATATTTATCATTCCTAAAAGTTTCCTGCAGAAGTTACCCATGGTGCTGTGTAACCCCTCCCTGTCCTCCCTACCTAGCAACCACTGATTTGTTTTCTGTCTGTATAGATTATTTGGAACTTTCTAGAATTTTACACATACAAAATTATATATTATGTACTCTCTCTTATCTGGCTTAATTTCACTTTGTATGATTATTATGAGAGTTCTTTGCATATTCTGGATAAGTTACAAGTCTTTTACCCGATATGTGATTTAAAAAAAATTCTTGTCAGTAGCTTAAGAATGTCTTTGATGATTTTTAATTATCTGTGTTTTACATTTATGATTATAAGCGTAAAAAATTATTTTTGCCAACCAATGCTTTCCATCAACCCTCTGCTTGTTTTTGAACTTCAGTTTTTACTCTCGCCCTTGGTAATACCTGCTGTTACTGAGTCTAGGGAATCTTTGATCTCAACCCAAGAGATCAGTTTCTATCTTTTGTGCAGCTTTTCCTAAATATGTCAGGGTTGTGGTTTGTCCATGATCAAGCTACTTCAAATCTTTTCAAATTCTTGAAATTTCTTGAAAAGTTCTATTTATGAGCACAAGCTCCCGTTTTCCCCTGCCTCAACTGTTATATTTGCTTTTATGAGAGTATTTTGTTTTGTTCTACTATAACTTATATTTCCTTTGAATTTTAAATTAGTTTTTAATTCCTATGCCAATAATATCTCAGAGGAATAAAAACAATACATATAAGATTACTATGATGTTTCACTAATTGAAAATACTCAACTGTCAAATTTGGTCTAAATCTCTTCTGGCCTTGACTAAAAAATCTCCTGTGAACCATCCACAATAAGAGTTCTTTTAGGATATTCCATTTGCATGTCATCAGTGTCTAGGAAAATTAGCAATCTTAATAAATATTTGGCGAAATGATATTAGTTGCTGAAAACAGATACCTATGTTAAACGTTATTTCCAACCCATCTAAAACTGAAAAACAGAAAGTATGTAAACAGATGAATGACTAAATGAATAACCCTATACACAGCATACCTCAAACACTTGTCCTTATTTAACTGATATTTTATTGTTCCTTAATTCTATGCAACTAATTTTGGATATGATCTTTTTTTCTATAACAGTAGCGTCACAGGAATTTAGCACTTAATCAAGAAAAGGTCAGATTACAGAAACTAATCTATACCCAAGGGTACAGCAAAGGACATGTAAATCCTTGTTGTTATGAAGTTTACAATCTAGTTGTGTGGAAAAGAAAACAAAACTTTAAAATAGATAATGTGGGTAATTTAAAATATATTAAAAGCATAACAAAAATAGTGAAGGATTCTGAGTTTGTCAGACTTTACAAAGGGGCTAAGGCAAAAACTACACGGTAGGAATGAGTTTGGTGTTTGAATAAGTAAAGTTAAGGCCAGGGAAATTGTATCACAAGAGGAATGATGAAAGGAGTTGGTGTAAGATGCTGTTAGAAATAGCAGGAGCCAGGTTATGTAAAACCTATCAAACTTTCTAGGAATTTACATTACAAATGGAAAGCAACCATTGGGTATCAAGCAGCAAGTAATGTGACATGATTCACATTCAAAAATAGATGACAGACAGATGAGAGAGAGAGAGAGAGAGAGAGAGAGAGAGAGAGAGGGAGAAAGAGATAGGTAGGTAGATAGATAGATAGATAGGCCTGGAGCAGTGGCACATGCCTGTAGTCCCAGCACTTTGAGAGGCCGAGGCAGAAGGGATCACTTAGGCTCAGGAGTTCAAAACCCTGTTTCTACAAAAAACACAAAAATAAACCAACCATGGTAGTGTGCATCTGTAGTCCTGGCTAACTTGGAGGCTGAGTTGGGAGGAAGGCTTGAGCCCGTGAGGTCTAGATTGCAGTGAGCTGAAAGCACACCACCGCACTCCAGTCTGGGTGACAGTGAGACTCTGTCTTAAAAAAGAAACAAACAGAAATCCATATATAGCTATATATATATATCCATATATATAGTTATATACATATATATAGTTTGTGTGTGTGTATGTCGCGCGCGCGCGCTCGCGCGTGTGTGTGTTTGCTTTCCGATAAATATATTTTAGGGGGCAAAATAGAAGCTGGGAATTCAATTAGTAGGCTATTGGTAGTTCAGAAGAAAAATAACTGAAAATAAGGTGGTAGAGGTGGGGATGGAGAAAAATGGGTGGGAATTAGAATTGAGATGATCTGATGATGGGTTGAACGTCAGGTGAAAAGAGAGGAATCAAAGATAATTCTCAGTCTTTCAGCTAGAAAAACTTGAAAAATATGATTTTCTTATGTATAGAAGAATAGAAATGGAGAGCAAGTTTTGGGACTTGGTGGTGGGAAGTGAAGAGTTCTGTTTTTCATATGTGAGTGATGAAATCTACAGCTCAGGAGAGAGTTGGGGCATGTTTAGTTGTTTGTTTTTAGTCTGGATGTCAAAAATACAGATGGTATTATTATTGACTTCTTAGTTTCATTTTTATACTACACAGATGTGGACTGTAAAAAAAAACAACAGCTAACAGTTAGTGTTAGCTGTTCTTAGTTTGTGTTAGTTGTGTGCCTGTATCAGTGAACAGAGACACACATACAGGCACACAAACACATCAACACACAGGTCCTCTCCTGGTTCTGTCACTCACAGTCACATCGCTCTATTAGAAAAAGAAAATTAGGCAACCATATTTGTAACTTTAATAGTAGTTAATTTGATTCGTTGTTGCCTAATTTTAATGTATAAAGGCATATGAAGAATTTTCTTTTCTATATTTCCATATGGTCTTCAGATGCCTGGGTGGTATTTTCTAAGTGTTTGGCTCATTTCATCCTACTGGAGACCATACTGAGGTTTTCTTTGTTTGTAAATTGACAAACATAAAATATTTTTCTTCCTTTCTAAATAATTGTTTCTGTTTCAGTATTTGTCTCCTGACTCCAAGTATTTTTCTCATGCACTTAGCAAATTCTAAAATGGTGAGGCAGCTTGTCACTTTCCTCTGCTAAAGTTATGGAATCCAGTTCTCATCTCTCATGTATGTTATTTTATACAGTCACATATAATTACAAGTAAATGTCTTTATTGATTTATTTTATTATTTTTAATCTTATTTTTAATTAAATTAGCCAGGAAAAAACATTATATGGAAGAGATAATAGGGGATTCAGGAAGAATTCTCAAACAGTGAAAAATATCAACATTATAAATCATAGTTAAGTGAGTTTCTAACACACTTATATTTTAATATGCAAATTACATCATATTTTATCTTTTGTTCAGATTTTATACATATGCATAATAGATATGTGTGTACATATGTGAAATCATATATATACACAGTGCATCATCATAATTGTCATTATTCATGAATTCCGTATTTGTAAATTTGTCTGCTCACTAAAATTTATTTGTAACCCCAACATTGATATTTCTGGTGTTTTCCTGGACATTCCTGGACATGAACATGTGCAGAATGGTGAACAGTTTCTCTTCTTCCATTCCAGGTAAGATGTGAGAAGGCATGGCTTGGCCTTTTGGTTTTAGCTTTCATATTGTAAAAAAGTGTTTTTGCGGTTTATTTAGCACCTCATTTTTCACATTTTGAAAAATGTAATTTACTATTTAAAATTACACCTAAACATAGAGCTAACTCTCCTTTAATGTTCCTAATTGCAAGAATTCTGTGATGTGCCTTATAGAGAAAATTTGGGTTAAATAGGCTTTATTCAGATATGAGTTATAGTGCTGTTGGCTGATTTCAATGTTAATGAATTCACAGTATATATTTAATAAGATACTTTACATGGAAATACACGTAAAACAGATTACATATTTATCAGTTGACCTAAATATGTGACCAGAGGAATCTAAATCTCTATTTCTTCTAAAACTAGTGACTTAGTGCTGTCTATCTAAGTCAGTATTCACAATGACTTTATAGAACATAAGTATGTAAATAATGTGAATATACACATACACACACACACACAAACATATACACAGGAGCCTTGTATGATTGTTGGGTGTGGCATGCAGAATAAGAATAATGCCTCCTCTGAAACATGGGTATGGCCTAATGTCTGAAATAAGTGAATGTTAATTTACAGTTAAAGGAACTCTGCCAGTGTGATTAAGTACTTTGAGATGAGGAGGTTATCCTAGATTAACTGGTTGGGTATAATGTAATCTCATTGATTACACTTCTGGAGAAATCCTCAAACATGCATCTTTTGTTCCTCTTTTATGACCCCTAGAGTTATTACAGCCATTGTCATTTCTAACTAGGACAATTGCCAGTGCCTCCTAGTTTCTCTTTAGCAGTCTTCAAATCATCTTCAAATGTGTTGCCAGAATAGTCTGCCTAAAATTTAACTTCACAACTACATTACCTTGTTTCAAACTCTTCAGTGTCACCAAACTACTCATTCAATAAAACTCAAGCTTATTAATAGGACCTTGAAAGCTTTCTATGACCTGATCCCAGGCTACCTCTGTCTCTTCTGTACTTACGCTTTAATTCGTACTTTATGTGCCTGAAGACAAAACTGCTTCTATGTCTATATATGTACTGTAGGTTCCCTCACCTGATTACTTTTGCTTCTTGGATCCCTTGGCTTGGAATATCTTTTAACTGTTATGGAACATGCCAATCTATTTTAACTATGTTTTTGTAATGCACTTAAGATTTCTTCTTTGTAAAATTTTTTATTTAATTCCTTTTCACTTCCCACCAGATTCATCTAGGAGGTCCTCAGCTAAGCTGTCATGCAAAAAACCACTATTGTCACAGCTTTCATACCATCACATAATTTTCTGTTATGCATCTGTCTCATGAATTAATACAAGATTTATGAAAATGGAGACCTTAAAATATTCATCCAAGCACAACAAATATTCAATGCCTAAGGGAATGAATACATGAAAATCTTTTAGGGACTTATTTTATGTTTATTTGAATTAATTTATTTTATACACACTGTATGTTTTGGGAAAGGGATCTCAAAAGTCTTTTCTACCCGCCACTGGCCCCACCTCTTAACAATGAAACCAATCAAAAATTTCAAAATGCACTTAAATAAATAATACATTTGTTTACTGGACATTCATAAAATGACTTTTACCTGCTGCAGATTTAGAAAGAAGCAATTCCTGTACATCATGAAATAGAATTACACGTGGCCTAATATGATAGAACTTTCTTTTCTGAATCCCCATTTGTAAACTCATGTAAAATTGACTTATTTGTGATGTGACCTTACCATTAACATATTCCTTAGGAACCTGACTATCAAATATATATTTTAGGGTGTAGGCTACCTATATATATAAAATATATAGGGTAGCCATATATATATATATATATATATATATACACACACACACACATATACACATATATATATATATATACACACACACACATATAAATATATACACATGCATATATATAGGGTAGCCTACACTACCTTTAAAAAGTAAATATATGATGATAATCTTTTCCATTTGATGATTAAAAATTCTCACAAGATTTACTTGGTTTCTGACCAATATTTGTGTTGTTATTATTAAATCTAGAATATAAGTTGATGTTTTCTTCCTATAGGAAAAAATCAGATCTTTCTAATTTTTTTATTTTTATAAAGCACCTCTCAATTTTTTGTGTGCTATTTTTGGTCACTTTATTTTTCAGAAATAGCTTTAAGCCTCCTAATCTATGAAAATTTCTGAATATATGGGCCAAAAGTCTCAGGAACATAGGTCACTGTAACTATAAACACATGTTTTCATTTAAAAGCAAAAGCAAAACAAAATCAGTGCAGTAAAACTAATTGGATTAACAGAAATATGTTATAAAATTTTTCAGGACTATGAGAAATAACTCATGTTTCAAATAAAGACAAGCATTATTACCAAATCTGGACCTTCCAGTTCATCCTACAGTGACAAAATAATATTGGCTTGTAACATATGAGAGTAGCCTACACCACCCTTTAAAAAGTAAATATATGATGATAATCTTTCCTATTTGCTGATTTAAACTTCTCACAAGATATGGTTGGCTTCTGTATAATATTTATGTTGTCATTATTAAATCTAGAATATGAGTTGATGTTTTCTTCTTATAGGAAAAATCAGAACTTTCTAATTTTTATAAACCATCTCTCAATTTTTTGTGGGCTATTTTTGGTCACTTTGTTTTTCAGAAATAGCTTTAAGCCTCCTAGACTATGAAAATTTCTGAAAACCACAAATTTGATTGTTGACATTGTAGATACATACCTTCACATAACAAATAAAACCATTTCTGACAGCCTATATCAACTTATATTTATGTTGTTTCCTCTAAGAGAAAACATGATCATAATTTTGTTACCATTTATTTAGTATACTGAATTTTTCTAATTTTGTAAATAATTATTATTATAGATGATATTTCTATTATTATCAGCCCTTACATCTAATACGTTATGTTTATATATTAAACATACTGAAGGGAAACTGCTGTAAATGATTTCCAAGACAAATTACAATGCATTTTTAAATCAAGTATTGGTATGTATTTTTGAAATGATTTAATACACCCATATTCTAAAGGTGGCATATGTTTCAGAGTCAATCATTATGCTAACATTGTTTCACTCTATCTTTACTTACACTGTGAGTTCAAAACATTCAGAGCAACTTTAGATCTACATGCTCTACAGACATTACCATATTTTACTTAGGCCTGTTTCAGTTTTTTTGTTTTTTAACCCAGTAAAAATATGTTACTTAATATAATAAAAAGGTCACTAAATTCAGACTAATGAGAAGATTCAAGTAGTAATTTTTGAAAAGAAAGTTTTTCAGCATGTAAAAATTCTGTTAAGAAAATTGATACAGTATAATAAATAAATTTTAATTATTTCTATCTTTGTAAGAATGGAAAGTTGTTCATGACAACAGTGTATGAAATCTAATTAGGTGAGTATTGCAGAAGTTGTTCAAACAAGTCCAAATTTTGTAAATCTACAGCACTAGGAAAATGATGGTAGCTGAAACCAAAGAAGACGGAGGAAAAAAAAAATCTTAATATTAGATGATGGGTTTGGTATTATATAAATTAAGTTTGATGTACCAATAAAAGTATTAGTCTAAAGATACTTACCTGACATTTACAAACTGACTATTAGATAGACAGCATTCGCTCCATTTTACTGATTCAGAAAATGTCCTAGATGTTTAGGTCATTTTTCTCAAAGTTACACAAGTAACTTAATTATATATTATTTCTCTGCATAGTTCACAGTAAAAAATAAAAATAAAAACAACAACAACAACAAAAATGTAAGATCTTGGAATTCAAACTGACTGCCTTAGTATGTTTTCTGTTGCTATACCAAAATATGAGAGAATGGATAATTTATAAAGAAAAAAATATTTCTTATACTTTTGGAGGCTGGGAAATCTAAGCACATGGCACTCTCTGCTCTGCTTTTAAGGACCTTTTGCTGCATCCTAACAAGGAGAAGTGCATCACATGTTGAGAGGGAAAGAGCATAGCAAGTCATGTTTCTCATTCTTCTTTTTATAAAGCCACTAGCCTCATCATGGGAGCTCCAGTCTGACAACCTTAATCCCAATTGCTTCCCAAAGGCCCCACCTCCAAATATCATCAACATATTAATTTAGAGATTAAGTTTCCAACACACGAAATTTGGGCTGCATATTAACATCATAGCACCAGGTCTGATTCTAAAGGCTGTGCATTTGTCCACTCTGCACAGGACCAAACAAGGTCAAAATTAAAGATAAATTTGTATAAGTGAAAAGAAGGAGCAGAGAACTTGGGTATATGCACCCAAAGTGTAAAAATTGAGAAAGAGAAATCAGTGAGGCTCAGGGTAAAGAGGTCCAGGAATGTGAAAAGAAATCCAAAAGGAAAAATGTAGCAGAAGCAAAAATAAGAGAGAATTGCCAGAATTAGAGGATGGTCAGTTGTATGAAATGCAGCAATCCTAAATAAAAATAAACCTAAGGAAAAAATTAGGTTTGAGAATTGATGATTCCCAAATATTAGAGAAGGTGATTACAATAGACTGCTACAATGGAGGCAAAACTGTGAGAGGAACAAGGGGATAGGTGGTGAGGATGGATAGTAGATAATTGAGCCCCTCACCCCATCTGTACCGTTGATTCTCTTTTTTTGAAACTGAGTCTGGCTCTGTAGCACTGTCTGGAGTACCGTGGCACCATCTCGGCTCACTGCAACCTTCACCTCCCAGGTTCAAGCAATTCTCTGCCTCAGCCTTCCCAGTAGCTGGGATTACAGGCGCCCACCATCATGCCCGGCTAATTATTGTATTTTTAGTAGAGATGAGGTTTCACCATCTTGGCCAGGCTGGTCTTGAACTCCTGACCTCAAGTGATCCACCTGCCTCAGCCTCCCAAAGTGCTGGGATTACAGGTGTGAGCCACCGCGCCCGGCTTGATTCTCCATGTGAACCACTTTCTTAAATTTTGCTTTATTAAAAGAAATTTTTTTCTCTTAACTCATTTTTTTTTTCCTTTTTTTGAGACAGAGTTTTGCTCTTGTTGCCCAGGCTGGAATGCAATGGTGCAATCTCAGCTCACTGCAACCTCTGCCTCCCGGGTTCATGCAATTCTGCTGCCTCAGCCTCCTGAGTAGCTGGGATTACAGGATCATGCCACCACACCTAGCTAATTGTTGTATTCTTAGTAGAGACAGGATTTCACCATGTTGACCAGGCTGGTCTCAAACTCCTGACCTCGGGTGATCCATCTGCTTCTGCCTCCCAAAATGTTGAGATTACAGGCATGAGACACCATGCTCAGCCTCATTTCAATACAAACTTATAGCCTGTACTTCCATGCTTTTTGAGGGGATTATTTTCTTTCAATAACTAAATATCAACTAAAATGGAATTGTTTTAAAATTTGCTTTTTCATTCAGATAATTGCCACCATTCAAATATTGAAGCCCATCTTGTGGTCATTGTTATATATAAAAAAAAGAAGAAAAGGAATTTCTTCTGAGCATATTTGTGTTTAAAATTCTAAGGGAAATCTCTGCCCTAGAAAATAGGATATCGAGAAGGCATTATAAGGATGAATGTTCTCAGCCTTTCCAAAAGATAAATTAAAAAAAAAATCCAAGAGAGGGAAAGAGAGAGAGACAGAGACAGACAGAGAGAGAGAGAGAGAGAGATTTTTAAAAATTCAAATAAAATAGTAGTTGGCTAGGGAACCATCTGAAGGCATATGCATGCAGTGGGTTGTGTTTGTAACTCATGGGTATATGGGAAAACACAGGCTTCGGAAAGCTCAGGAGCTGAAATAGAGATCCTGCTTGAACAGGTTTAAGATATGAGATTGTGGTTAGGACAGAATGGAAATTCTGAAGTACATAGTGGAAAGGTTTGGAGGGAGAAGAACTGAGTGAGACTCAAAGTGCTGAAAGGACTGAGGAAGAAAAGACCACACTTGGAACCAGCCATCAAGGGTACAGATTTGAGAAGAAGGATGAAATTCATCCCAAGATTCCAGGAGAATTCGCCTAGTGGACAAAGGGTGGGTGTAAAGGCATCGGCTCCATATGGTCCTGATAGGTTACAAGTCTCTAGAAAATGATAAGAAAAAAAAGCCTACTTGGAAGGATTTAGAGAGGGTTCCACCTTGAGAATGAATGTCCAAGGAAAAAACTCAGGAAGTTTGTACAAGAAGTGCACCCCACAGGAGTATATAGCAATTTGGTAAGTTCCTCAATGAGCTTTGGAAAATTGCACTTGTTAAACAACTTTTAACAATGTAGAATTCGAGGAGCCAAGGATGTGGGTTAAGCAAGGGAGGCAATCACTTCCTCCTGGTCTCTGGCATGATGCAGTTTTCCTGATTTCAGAAAACTGATCGTTGTTGAGCTATTGTATTACATACACCTATGAGCTCAGAAACATAAGAAAAAGGAAATACCACTGGTTCTATTTCACTGCAAAGTCACTGTCAAGCCCCTAATATGCGAAATGTCTGTAACGCATGTCTATTTTCTTCGATAAGAATCTGGAATTTGTAGAAAACAGTGGAAAGCCTTCTGATCAAATTTTATTGGGCAATTAGTAAATTTCTGAATTTTGTTTTCTATATAAGCATTTCAGGCATTCCTGTACAGAAAAAAACTTAAGATAACCCCAGACAAATCAATTTGTTTATTTTATTTAGTTTAAATGAAGATAATGTAAGAGCTGTTTTTGAATTTTACTGAGATACTTAGTTTTCAAACATGCGTCACAATCATAGAATCAACAACCAAGATGGATAATGCCTACATCGAGCCATGTTTTTTGTAGCGTGCCTGTTCTCCTGCTCTTTAATTTCTCCTTCAGTATATAACAGTTTGTTTTCTTTCTGAAAGAAGGGAATCAGGAAGCCATATATAGATTAATCAGATAATTAAAATGTACTCCAGGCAAATAGTTGTTTACTTCATTTGGAGGTTAGGAATCCAAATGTACATTTTAAATTATGTAAATGCTTTCTGTGGTTCTTCTTTGCTCTTTTGTAAAAGTAGCATTACCATTGGGATGGGTCCAAATTTTAAGTTTATAGATCCAAAGTAAGGGAATTAAAGAATGCAAGAGAAAATTCTGTGTTTATCTATGGATATTTAAATGTGCCACAGCAAACTAATCAGGATATGGTAAAAAGGATAATTTTGAATCCGTCTAAAGTTTAGCTCTCTGATGTGAGTCCAATTCTAGCAATCAGAACTGCATTTCAGCAGCAAAAAGAGTCATTGAATGTTGTTGCTTGCATTTTTGTTTTGCTTTTGTTGCTTGTTTTTGGTTTTTGTTTCGTAGCCTGTCTTGTTTCTTGTTAGAGTTTGACTTTCTTATGGTGTATTACTTACCTCTCTTTGCATACCATATGCTGGAGTAGATACTCAAAGTACTTTTCCCTCAATAGATTTTAACCCTAAGCAGTGATCAAAGAGGAAAACAAATTTAAAAATACATATTTATTCACTTTCATGACAAGAAATAAATGAGACTCTTGGGAATTCATCTCTAAAAAGAAATCCTGGAATTATGTGGTTTCTATTATTTCTGAACAAACTTTCTCTTTTTCCCCACGCATCCTCAGAGCTCCAATAAATTATCTTTTTCTTTAAGTTTGCTAAAGGGAGGCTTGGACTAGCAACCAAAGAACATAACTTATAAAATAATTGGTTTCAAACCTTGTTCACAAGTAGTAGATCCTAAAGAAACTTAATAAGAAGTTTAGTATGTTTGGAATTAATATCTAGGGAAGATGAAACAGAAGGGAGTGCAATTCGTTGCTCAGTTGCTGGAACTGGAACCTAGAAACCTTGTTAAATATTGATGAAAGAACTAATTAAGGTATTGCTTATGGCCATCTGGAACAAAGTGCTCCTAGAGGGCATGATTCTGTGGAGCCAGGTAGTGGCTGTCACTTAAAATCAGACAGTAAAAAAGCATAGTTTATTCTGAAGACAGTACATAATACAATACAAGGCAAAATATAGGCTAATTGCCTGAATTCTCACCTTAAAATTGAAAATCTAGATATTTTTAGGACTTTGATGAAGTAATCTCCCTCTATTAGCTGAGGGACCAATGTTTCCCAAAATTAATTCTGGTGTGATTTTGTAGGCTATTGAATTAAAATTCAGTGAAATTCTTAGCCTGACTTGGTCTTATTTTAAAGTGTATGTAACTGAAGAAGATACAGCTAGCCCCTGACAATGAAGTGTCACTCCACACAGAACTCAGAGGTCTAAGAACACTAAAGCATTTTGATCATTTTTACTTTTCACTTAAAGAATTTGCCTGGGGAAGTATCACCTCTTTTGCCTAAGGAAGTTGGTCATCTCTAGCCTGAGGCAGCTGTCTACCCTTGAAATATCCAATATGTGATTTCTTTCATGCTAAATTACTCATGCATATAATTTTCCACACCTTTCAGTGGTTTCACTGTCCTTCTTTGACTTGCAAACTTAGAATAGTCTATTCAAATAGTCAAATGGCAAAGACCACGTGTGAAAATGGATTTTCAGCATGTTCAACTAAGGAAAACATAATTTTACTGCCTTCTGAATTATTTGATGCGGGCTACATTTTTTCTTCACTCAGGATCACATGTGCTCCATCTTGTTGACATCTCTACTTAGATGTATAATAGAAATCTGAAATGTATTATGTCCAAACCTGGTTTCCTGAATGTGGCAGACTTTATTTCTCAGAGACTGTTTCATAGTTTTACCTATATACACAAAGTAACACTGACTACCAGAAGCAGGGTTATTATGTTTTTTCCTCTTCAATCTGAGTAAAGCTTTGTGACAGCTAAGATAGAGAAAATATAGAAGAAGTGACAATGGTTGGTTCTTAAGGCTAGATAATAAAAGAGACATGTCTTCTACCTAGCTATGTCTCTTGGTGCTCCAAACTTCAGAACCCAGCCACCAGGTTGAGAGGCAGCACACGCCAGGCGTAGGTATACTGACTGGCAACTCCTTATAAGGCCTTATTCAATAGTTAGCAACAACTAACATAAAATTGAGCCGTCCTGTTATTCCAAGCCACTCCCCTTAAGCCCTTCAGCTGACACCAAGTCATACAAAGGAGAGATATATTCCTATTGTACCCTGCTTGAATTGCCATATTTCATGAGCATTTAAAAAATGGTTTTAAACCACTTATTATAAAGTGATTTGCTGCACAGTCATAATAACTCAAATGCTGTCTCCCAAAAGGCAGTTACTCTTTCATTGTTTCTTATACCAGTCTATAGCAATTCAATTCTTTCAGTTATTGAAGCAAATATACTGAAATTAATATCTTTATTCCCTTTGTGCTAACATCACCTCATTAGCAAATCCTATTGCCTTTAATTTTAAAATAAATCTAGAATTCTTTCTATTCTTACCTCCCTTCCTCTATTGCCACCACCTCTTCCAAGGCACACTCTTCCACTTCTTCTGTATCACTGCAAAATCTTTTAACTGTTTATCTTTTCAGTTGTACCTTTCCTTCCAGCCTATCTTACATTAAATTATTAGAACAAGAGTCTGAGATAATAATTCTTGTGCAAGTAATTTATTGAAAGGTTACATTCAGGAGAAACTGTAAGGATGTGAGGGAAATGAGATACTGTGCAGGTGAGAAACTTACACAAATATGGTTTTGGAAGAAGTCCATCCACAATTAGACTCCACAGAAAGCTCTGGAGTGTCAATGGTACCACAAAAGCTGTACTAGCAAAGACTGCTTTTTTCTTTATTTGTCAGTCATTAGGGAGAGAAGCTCATATGTAACCTCCCGGGGTTTTTATGTTTGCCTGCTCCTGTTGGCCAAGGGCAGATGGATGGAGAAGATGTAAATGCCAACAGTTATACCTAACACTTGAAGGACCTGGAAAGTGACTGCAGCTGGGAGGTGACTGCTAGGTCAGTGGAACTCAACTGCATCTGCAATATGAACATATTGAAACTTTAACCACTGTTCACATTTTATATTCTCCTTCACCATTTTTTTTTCACTCGTAGAGCTTATTTTTGTTGAAAATATTAGGTTTGTTTTTGAGTATTTTTCTAATTATTTACTTTTTTTTTCTTTTGTTTCTAATTAAATGAAGCTCCACTATGACAGGGCTTTTAAAAATTGCATGTTGGCCGGGCACAGTGGCTTATGCTTGTAATCCCAGCACTTTGGGAGGCCTAGGCAGGCGGATCGTCTGTGGTCAGGAGTTTGAGACTAGCCTGGCCAACATGCTGAAAACCCATCTCTACTAAAAATACAAAAATTATCCAGGTGTGGTGATGGGCACCTGTAATCCCAGCTACTTGGGAGGCTGAGGCAGGAGAATCAATTGAACCTGGGAGGTGAAAGTTGCAGTGAGCCAAGATCGAGCCACTGCACTCCAGTCTGGGTGACAGAGTGAGACTTCGTCTCAAAAAAAAAAAAATGTATGTGTGTGGGGGTGTCTTTGTTTTGCTATTGCATTCCCTAAAATTAGAATTATGTCTTGCATTTAATAACTGCTTTATAAATGTTTTAAAGATTGACTTAATATACTAAGAATACTTATTAATATAAATTAAGTATGTATAGTTAAGAGTAATATAGAGTAGTAATTTAATTATAGTTGAAACAATAATATCCAATGGCAATATATAATTAAGCATAATGCATACTTATTACCATATAATTAAGTATACTTAATATGCTAAGAAACAGTAGATACTCAGGAACTATGCTAGTTCTCTATGCTGGGAAAAACTAAGCTATTTATATGAAACTGAAATCCTCTAAATCAGGAATTGCAAACGTTTTGTGTACCAAACACTTGAATATTTTTGACATCAACATCTCTGTTGCACTCACTCAACTTTGCTTTTATAGTGTAAAAATCACTATAGATAATGATTAGATGAATGAGTGTGATGATGTTTCATTGACGCTTTATTTACCAAAACAGAAGGAAGCCATAGTTTTAAAACAATATATTCTAATTTCGACCTCTCTTGCTGAGACTACTAAAAATTAGTGGTGGTCTCCCTTGCTGCTATATTCAGTAAACCTTCTAGATCTTATCAACTGAATGTTTTGTTAGTCTTAGGAGAAACTAGCAGTTGACATTCTTCTTGTGCTGTGTGACCCACTTGTTTTTGCTCAGCTTTCTTCCTTCTAGAATACATGCATGTCCTATCTCTTCATGGTACTAAAGGCTCCTCAAGATGCAGTTCAACAGTGATTACATATGGACAAAGGGAGGGGAACATCACACATTGGGGCCTGTCAGGCCGTGGGGGGTAGGGGAGGGATAGCATTAGGAGAAATACCTAATGTAGATGATGGGTTGATGGATGCAGCAAACCACCATGGCACATGTATACCTATGTAACAAACCTGCATGTTCTGCACATGTACCCCAGAAATTAATGTGTGGTGTGTGTGTGTGTGTGTGTGTGTGTGTGTGTTTGTGTGTATGAAGATGCAGTTCAAATGGTTTGTTTTTTTTAACCATAGATCCTTTATATTATTGCCTGACATAAAGCCATCTCTCCAACTCTATATATTTTTCCAGATTAGTACAATGGAGAAAAAAAAATTAGTACAATAATAAAAAAAAACAGTCTGATATTTAGAGCCTGGGTCATCTGAGTTTGAATATTGGCTCAGCCACCTATACTTGTAATAGTGTTAGGTCTATTTCCTATCATCGTTCAGCCAGTTTTCTTCTTATATAAAATGATATTATAATCTATATGATTACTTGAAGAGCTAAAGAATATAGTGACGAAAAGTAAATTGTGTTCTTTAAGTATTGTGTTTCAGTGGCTGTGACAGCAATTTCAGTATAATTTGTTTACATTCTAAATATTCACTCATATCTAGGTACCAAAACTCATTTTTTCTCAATGTTGTTTAAACATATCTTATGGCATTTAATCCTTTTACTTTATTGGATTATTTTATATAATTTTAGCTTCCCTACTTGACTATATACTGTAGATACTAGGGTTACTGCACCTAACAAAAATATTTACTGATCAGTGAATATTTTTTGTAATAAATAAGGTATGATAGTTGAACAGATCAACTCTAAATTCTTGATTTATTCTTGATTGCTGCGTGAATGTTTCTGAAGTCAACATATTCCACTCCTTTGAACTAATTTTAATTTTCCTGTTCCCTGAACCAACTATGTGTTAAGTTCACTCCGTTCTGTATAATAATAACTCAAAACATAAGCTTTAATTATTTACAAATTATTGAGTGTTTTCCTGTGTTGCATAATAGCAAAGTTCTGTTGAATCATTATTTTCAAACCTAGAGTTTCCAACTGGTGATAAAATTCAAGCATATTCAGAGCACAAAACTTTGTTTACAATTCTGCTGTCTTATACACTTGGTAATCCAAACTTCTAACATCTATCACAGGGGCAGAAACAAAGCCCTTCAAAGTTTTATTTTGAAACGTGGGTAATATGGCTAATTGTGCTTGAAAACCAATTAGAGATATAAAAGTGTGTATCCAGGAAAGGACTAGGAACCTGCATATTCAGATTGGCCAGGTTCTTCAGCTATAGACCTAAATGCTAATCGTGTTGACTAGCAAGCTGGAGTAGCTTGCATTTCCACTTTTTTAGTTTGCAATTTATTTGTATCACCTGAATTAGTTCCCTTTAGCAGATTGCAGTGATTGAATCCAATTTTAATAAGGCACAAGGACATAAAGAGTGCTTAACTGGAGAGGATAAACCTCTCACCATAGTTTATCTATAGCTCTCAAAGTTAATAGATGGACCCTAGGGAGCCAAGAAGAAAGATAGAACAGATTGCAGAGGATAAAGGCCAAAATTTGTGGGCATATCCTGGTGGGAACTTCATTTTCTTCAGAGCAAATTGAAATATTTCTTGCAAACTGCTTTTTTCTATTAAAATTTTTTTTACTTTTTTTTATTTTCTTTTTTTTTTTTTTTTTTTTTTTTTTGAGTTGGTGTCTGGCTCTGTAGCCCAGGCTGGAAAGCAGTGGCGCAATCTCGGCTCACTGCAACCTCCGCCTCCAGGGTTCGAGCAACAATCCTGCTTCAGCCACCCAAGTAGTTGGGACTACAGTTGTCCACCACCACACCCAGCTAATTTTTGTATTTGTAGTAGAGCCAGGGTTTCACCATGTTGGCCAGGCTGATCTCAAACTCCTGACCTTGTGATCCACCCGCCTTGGCCTCCCAAAGTGCTGGGATTACAGGCGTGAGCCAATGCGCCCGGCCCTAAGATATAACTTTTTTTGGAGAAAAAAAATATATTTAGTTCTGATGACCATAAAAACGATACACAGGTATAATTTTAAGTTTTGATAGCGAGTTAAAGGGTGAGACTCGCTTTAGAAGTCATCTTTTATCTCCTTGCTTAAATCATAGTAGTTCCCAGTAAGTGAAGTTCTTTAGATATATAGTTCTTTCCTTGGTGCTACAATAAAGAGACGTTTTGCTAGTTTGCTAGTGTTGATAAGACTTTCTATCTAAACAAGTATTTCAAACTGGTTATTTTTCTGTGCAGTTGTTTTTCATGCCTATTCATCTTGAGGCTAATGATATTGTTGGAGAAAACCATACCCCAGGATCATTTTGCTTCTAACGGTTCACTTTTCATGTGTTTATGTCCTTCATATGGACTTGGGTTCTTCCCCTCTTATTATTAAGAACCATTAATTCTCAATTTAAATCTAAAAGGTAAAATTATCATATGATATTTCATATGTTTATTACCTTTAAACTGTAACCCTCTACTTTCTTGCAGGCAAGGAGGAGGGTATTATTTGTTTTATCCCCCCAGTGAGTTGTTTGAGCTGCTTATATATTCTGGTTGTTAATCCCTTGTTAAATGGGTAGTTTGAACATAATTTCTCCCATTCTGTGGATTGTCTCTTTACTTTGTTTATTGTTTGTTTTGCTATTCACAAGCATTTAGCTTGATGTGATCCTTTTGTCCATTTTTGCTTTGGTTGCCTCTACTTTTGAGGTCTTAGGAAATCTTTGCCCAGACAAATGTCCTTGTGTGCTTCGGCAAAGTTTTCTTCCAATAGTTTCACAGATTCAGGCCTTATAGTTGAGTCTTTAATCCATTTTGATTTAATCTTTGTATATGGTGAGAGATAAGAGTTCTAGTTATATTCTTCTGTGTATAGATATCTAATTTTCCCAGTACCATTTATTGAAAAAGCTGTCCTTTCCCCAGGGTATAGTCTTGGCACCTTCTTTGAAAATCAGTTGGCTATAAATGCCTGCACTTATTTCTGGGTTCTCTGTTTTGTTCTATTGGTCTATGTGTCTGTTTTTATGCCAGTAAGGTGCTGCTTTGGTTACCATAGCTTTGTAGTATAATTTGAAGTCAGGTAATATGATGTCTCAAGCTTTGTTCTTTTTGCTCTGGATAGCTTTGGCTATACTGAGTCTTCTGTGGTTCTATATATATGTTAAAATTGTTTTTTCTATGTTTGTGAAGAAGAATACCAATGGTAGTTTCATGGGGATTCCATTAAATCTATCATTTTGGGTAGTATGGACATTTTAACAATATTGATTCCTCCAATCAATCAATGAACACAAGATACATTTCCATTTCTTTGGGTTTCCTTCAATTTCTTTCATCAGTGTTTCATAGTTTTTACTGTAGAACTCTTTCTTTTTCATGTCCTTGATTAAGCTTACTTCTTGTTTTTTTGTTGTTTTCTTTTCTTTGTGGCTGTGGTGAGTGGGATTACTTTCTTGGTTTCTTTTGCAGATTGCTCACCATTGGCATATAGAAGAGCTACAAATTTTTCTATGTTGATTTTGTATTCTGCAATTTTACTAAATTTAGCAGTTCTAATACTTTCTTGGTAAAGTCTTCAGGTTTTGCTAAACATAAGATCATATTTTCTGCAAACAAGAATACTTTAACTTCTTCCTTTCCAATCTGAATGCCTTCTATTTCTTTCTGTTATCCAATTGCTTCAGGAATTGGGTGCTATATTTTACTGTGGCTGTGTTCATACCCAGGTTGCAGGACAAAATCCTTTGTACTCTTCCCCTTCTTCTCTTAAGTGGAAGCAATATCTGCTGGGACCAAGGATTCTTCACTGGCCCAGGGGTTTTCTTTTTTTTTTTGAGACGGAATTTCACTCTGTCACCAGACTAGAGTGCAATGGCACAATCTTGGCTCACTGCAAACTCCGCCTCCCAGGTTCAAGTGATTCTCCTGCCTCAGCCTCAGGAGTAGCTGAGACTACAGGCATGCGCTACCATGCCCAGCTATAGTAGAGACGGAGTTTCACCATATTGGCCAGACTGGTCTCATATCTTGACCTCGTGATCCACCTGCCTTGGCCTCCCAAAGTGCTGGGATTACACGTGTGAGCCACTGTACCCAGCCGGCCCAGGGGTGTTCTAGATGTTTGCTACATGGTCACTGGCAAAACTCTGTCATGTGTTCTGCTGTGAAAGGGCAACACTGTGTTCCAATGCCAATCTCACAGTCAATTTGTTCTCCCTCCTCCAAGCACACATATTGCCTCTCCATTCTAGGCTACCTGGCATTTGGGGTTTGGAGGCATGGTGTAGGCAATATAACACTTTCCTTCTTACCCTCTTCAATGCTTCCTTCCTTGTTACTATGTTTAAAACAGGTACTGTGATTACTCATTTAATTTTTTGTTCTTATGAAGGTGCTTTATTGCATGAATAATTTTTCAATTTGGAGTTCCTGAGACTTCTATTCAGCTGTCTTGCTCCACTTTCTTTCTTTATCTGACTGTATTTTGTACCAATTAACCAGCCTTCTCCATTCTCTTTCATTCTTCTTCATTCTCTCCTCCCCTGCCCTTCCTAGCCTCTAGAAGCCCTCATTCTATCCTCTACTTACGCCTATAATCTTAGCACTTTGGGAAGTCGAGGTGGGTGGATCACGAGGTCAGGCATTCGAGACAAGCCTTGCCAACACAGTGAAACCCCGTCTCTATTAAAAATACAAAAAATTAGCAAAGTGTGGTGGTGAGCGCCTGTAATCCCAGCTACTCAGGAGGCTGAGGCAGGAGAATTGCTTGAACCCGGGAGGCGGAGATTATAGTGAGCCAAGATCGCACCACTGCACTCCAGTCTGGACAACAGAGTGAGATTCTTTCTCCAAAAAAAAAAAAAAAAAAAGAGCAACATTTTTAGAGAGTCATTTTTTGGTAATATATCCATCTCCATGCAAATGTCAAAATTTTAATGTTATAAAAGCCTAATGGTGACGTTAATTAAAACAGTTGTACTGATAAATATTAAAGGTGTTCATATGCAGGCCTCAACTTCTTCATCTCTCTGTTCTTACAGTAACTTGGTACTCTTACTTATAACAACTTTCACAGTGGGCCTCTGTTGTAGTTACCTGTGCTTTCTATTTATTTACTTATTAGCTAACACTTTAGCATTTTACATGTATTAACTCCTATAATTTGTGAGTATGTGATGTGATATGAAGTTCCTCATGGGCACTGACTGACAATATCTTTTATATATACCCTTAGGTAGTACTATGGCTCATACAAAATAGATCTTCTGTAATTGACTGTCATTTCAGACTTAATTGTAGTGTGACCTACTCATGATACCAAGGATAGAAAGGATGGGGAGGAGGAGGGAGAGGAAGATGAAAAAGGAAAGGGAAAGGGAGAGAGATTATCTCAAAATACATAAATTTTATGAATTTTAAGCTTGTCTTCTTTTTCTGTTACGAATGTCTTATATCTATAAGTGCATATGTTTAATAAACCATCTTTATGTGGATATAGATTTTTGAGTAGATGAAAGGTTATGGTACAAACTGCTGAACCAAGGAACCCACCTGGAGAGAGAAGATTTGTAGACAAAAAGTGGAGAGAGGAGATTATGCTTTCAGTGTGGGAATTATTTACCTCTAATAGATTTCTAGGTCAAATCTTTGCATAAGTAAAATCTAACCATATATTTTAACAATCTGGAACTGAACCTACATCTTTTAGTTGAGTCTTAAATACCATAGATTAATTAAAAAAAAACCAGAATGTCTTTTTATTTAGAAATAATTCTGCCCTAAAAAACAACAACAACAAAACACACACACACACACACACACACACACACACACACACTCAAATCCTTGAAGGTTCAATCCTTCAGTATGGGTAAAGGTAAACTAATTTATATGGTTAAGTTTCAGGACATGAGATTTGATACTCATTTCCCCTCTCCTGGTGAGTCAGACGATTGTAAAACAGGAAGCTCTGTGAGTCAAAGCCTTAAATATAAAATGAGACACCAAAACAGGAATGGGCAAGAGAGGGAGCACCTTGATCAACCACAAACCAAAACTAGCAGAAGCCTGTAATTTAAGAAAACAATTGAAGAAAAGCTTCCCTCAGGGTAGATTCTAAAACTATGCAGGTCCAAAATGAATATAAAGAGTTTTGAAAATTGGAAAGCTATCATTACTGACTGCAAGGGTTTGGATTGTTTGTTCATTTATTAATTTGAATGTGTTTCTGGGAAAAAAAGGAGTGAAAATTGAAGTGATACTTGATGAAATTCTTTTCTTGCATAAAATTAACCTTAACATTAATTGTTGGCATTGTAATTTTTTTTTTTTAAAGACAGTGTCTCACCCTGTTGCCCAGTCAGGAATGCAGTAGCATAATCATAGCTCACTGCAGCCTCGACCTCCTGGGCTCAAGGGAAGCTTTTGTCTCAGCCTCCTGAGTAGCTAAGGCTACAGGTATACACCATCGCACCCAGTTAATTTTTTGTTTTCTTAATGCTTTGTAGAGACAGGGATCTTGCTATGTTGTCAAGGCTGATCCTGAACTCTCAGCTTCAAGTGATCCTTTGCCTTGGACTCCCAAAGTGCTGGGATTATAGGTGTGAGCCACCTCACCTGCTGGCATTGTAATTTATGTTGCTTAATTTCATATTACAGCAATAATTATAGATCAATTTGTTTTATGTCAATTGAAATTCAATGACTAGAGTAGGAAGTCAGATTCATATCATGGAACTCAGGGCTCATAACCTAAGTCTATATTATTATTTGCACAGCAAATGTTGCTTTTTTCCTTATTGTAAGATCATACAGGAAAAGAAAATTTTATGGCCCACCTTCCCTGTCATATTACAGGATCTATGGGAAAACAGCCTATGTACAGGCAGAGAGGTGGTTGTTGGATACTGAATAACTGAAAACACCTTTCTTGGCATTTCATTTTTGGATTACTTTCTCTTTAGAAATAAGCCATAAGTAGAATAGAAATTGGTACTTCAAAATCTGAATTTTCAAGAAGCTTTTCCTATAAAAAAATTTTCCTAAATAAAAATATATGAGCTACCCATTTATAGAGATATATAAAAATGTATAATTAAAAAGAAATTATGGTTTAATTTATTTTAGGATGAAACATAATTCAAAATAGCTTTGATTACTAATTAACAAATTACATGAGAGAGAAAGTTCAGCTGAACCTCTGATACACTAAAAATAAATGTAATTTGTTTTCATGGTAGAGCATTCTTATTTTTCAATCAGAACAACTCATTGTAGTGTGTTCCTGTGTGAAAATATAAATGGATATTTATCCCTGTAACTTTTTTTTCGCTAATATAATTAGTCCCAATAACAATATGTCTAAGCCTAACAAGAACATATTAGATGGTTTTGAGAAGTTTAGTTTTGCTTCGTAAATTTTTTTATTGTTTATTTATTTTTATTTATTTATTTTATTTGTTTTGATACAAAGCTTTGGCATTAGCAGTTTTATAAAAAAATCTAAATAAATGCTTGTGTGGTGTGATTGGTAAATAATCCACAAAAATAGGTTCTTTTTTTTTCCTTCAAGGTAATCTGACAGAAAGCAGGATTTTTTCTTCCAAAAAATATGGAATATTTCATAAATTTGCATGGTATCATTGTGTAGGGGCCATGCTAATCTCTGTATCATTCTAATTTTTTAGTATATGTGCTGCCAAAGAGAGCACCATAAATCTTGTAAAAGTATATTTTGCTCGTGTGGAATTGATTCAATTCAGACTTGCTAAGACTGAGATATCAAACTCTTTTGTTTAATGTCTTCAGGAACATAGCACTGTTGAGAACATCATATACATTAAATAAAACAAGATACAGTTTTTCCTGTTTGGGAACTTTAATTAGTAAAATACCTACTTGATCTTTATTCCCTTAGTATTTGATACGTCTTTTATTTATATATAAAAATGTGTTATCGCACAGTTCTTAAACATTTCAAGAAATAAAAAAAATTCCATTATTCATTTTTCCAGTGCCATGTGAGCTCAGCTATGTCTTGTAGCTTCCACAAGTATCAGACGACAGGTAAATTTTAAAGCCATTTAAGAACCTTTAGTAATGGAAAACCATGTCAGCATCTGCCTCATTTTGAGAACAGATTTTAATTAATTAATTAATTGGATTCAATCCCTTTATTTGCTTAAAGCTATATTCTAAAGATTTTGGAAATAATGAAACATAACATATAGTAACAAAATAGCGAACATTGCAAGTCCATCAGCTTTCAAGTAGCATTAATCGATGTAGTATAGACCACCGTTTCCAAGACTCTAATGTTCACATAAGTGACCTGATGGTCTTATTAAAATGCAGGTTTTGATTGAGGAGGTTGGAGCATGGCCTGAGAATGTGTGTTCTACCAATCTCCCAGTGGATGCCACTGCTGCTGGCCTATGAGCTCCCTGGAGGTATGAAGGGGGTGAACCAAAACTGCTGTACATGCTACAGGCAACATTTCAAAAAGAAGGAAGAAAATCAGAACTGACACAGTGTCAGGAAAAATTGTAAAAGACTTTGAAATGGGCACACACACAGCAAGATTACTGGGCATTCTGTTTTATGCAATCATTTGGGTTATCTGACTCCCTGAGTATGCCACATTCATTGCCTTTAAGATATTTTACAACTCTGTAAATGATCAAGAATTAACAATAATGCAAATTATTCCTAGTGAGGGGAATGAACTTTGTTCATCTATTTCCAATTGATTATTGTAACTGCCCAACAGGTTCACCTTACTGGCTGTTTTGACAGAGCCAATTTATCAAGACAGGGAAATTGCAATAGAGAAAGGGTAATTCACACAGAGCTGGCTGTGTAGGAGACTGGAGTTTTATTATTATTCAAATCAGTCTCCTCAAGAATTTGGAGATCGGAGTTTTAAAGGATAATTTGGTGAGTATGGGCTCCGGAAGTGGAGAATGCTGATTGGTCAGGTTGGAGGTGGAATCACAGGAAGTGGAAGCTGTCCTCTTACACTGAGTCAGTTCCTGGGTGGGGGCCACAAGAGCAGATGAGCCAATTTATCCATCCGGGTTGTGCCAGCTGATCCATGGAGTGCAGGGTCTGCAAAAGGTCTCAAGCATTCATCTTAGATTTTACAATAGTGATGTTATCCCCAGAAGCAATTTGGAGAGGTTTAGAATCTTGCAGCTTCCAGCTGCATATGACTCCTAAATGACTATTTCTCATCTTGTGGCTAATTTGTTAGTCCTACAAGGCAGTCTACTCCCCAGGAAGGAAGGGGGTTTGTTTTGGGAAAGGAGTGTTACTGTCTTTGTTTCAAAGCTAAACCAAAAGAACTAAGTTCCTCCCAGTTAGTTTGGCCTATGCCCAGGAATGAAGAAAGACAGCCTGGAGGTTAGCAGCAAGATGGAGTCAGTGAGGTCACATCTCTTTCACTGAAATAATTGTCTCAGGTATAATTTTTGCAAAGGCAGTTACATTATTGTCTTATATATATTGAATTTTTACTTCTATTAGCAACTATATTTAATATTTCTTATTGCGTATTTGCATCTCATCTCTGGATTCTTCTGTAAACTACTTGTTACAGCCTCATGGCTGCCTTATTGATTAATGAATAAATAAAATATTTGGCCTGTAGTCATTTTATGTTTGAATGAATCACAACATTACCCTTTATAAAATTATCTTTGAACTAAGAAAATACTTTATTTAAGAAATAGAGCTTTGACATATAGTTAAAAAAGATTTAGTCCAAAAGGATGCTAAGAAAAATATTTTCTACTAAAAAAGAGAATATGAGAGAGGAAATAGGATAGGATATTGATGCATTTAGATAAACAGCAGGTAAAAAAGTGTTTGGTGGTCAGGGTCAGTCTGGGGGAAGAGTCAGGGAGTCAAGGAAGCATTTCAACACACACGCAGTATTTAAAGGAAATTATTTTAGATATTGAGAAAAGAGAATAAATAAGATAAAAAGAAAAATGAGAATTCCAAATAATTGGAGTAATTTGTGATATGCAGATGGACATTTAGGCCAAAATTAACAAGATTTAATAAATAACTGTATACAAAGGAATAAAAGAGAAAGAAGACAAAGAGATCATATGTTTTTCTTTTTAATTTTTGTATTAAACTCTTTTCAAATGGCTGGACACGGAGGCTCACACCTGTAATCCCAGCACTTTGGGAAGCTTAGGAAGGCAGATCACCAGAGGTCAGGAGTTCAAGACCAGCCTGGCCAACATAGTGAAACCTCGTCTCTACTAAATACAAAAATTAGCCGGGTGTGGTGGCATGTGTGTTCCAGCTACTCGGGAGGCTGAGGCAGGAGAATTTCTTGAACCTGGGAGGTGGAGGTTCCAGCGAGACGAGATTGCACCATTGTATATCAGTCTGGGCAACAGAGATTACATCTTTAAAAAAACAAAAACAAAAACAACAAAAATGTTTCAAACTTAATAGAAAAGGAACAGAATTAGCATAGAGAGTTCTCGTGCAAACAGGCTGATCAGTTTAATACATATTTGACATATTTAATTATTCTCTCATGTATTTTATTAACTTTTTGAGAGTAGGTATGAGTAACATAATTGTGACAGTTTTGAAGTGGACTTTTAAAAAGGAATGTTATTGCTCCTAAGAATAAAAATAATAAATAGTAAAAAAAAATTAAGAAAAGCAGAGGCTTGGGAGATAAGCTCTATTTTTATGAATATACGTCTCAGTCAGCAAAACACAATACAGCATTTAACTTGAAATTAACCCTACACACCACAATATTTCAGCTAAATATTTGGGCAAAAACCTGGTGAGATACTCCTCTTTGCTTCTTTCTAAGTACTGTAGCAACTAAATATTTTTCTAAGTATGTTAATGAAAGATCCCTAATTTCAAGAGACAAACAGCTTTGTCCACACCATTTCTCTCTTTTTTTTTTTATAAGAGACAGAAATTTGTTAAGATGTTTAAATGAGTAAAAATTTTCATGTGTGCAGAAGTGCAAGATTAAAATACCCACACCACATTGTATATATAACTTTATTGGGATCACCTATTCTTTAGTCACTATGTTACTAGGGATCTTGGATCCCTTCCTCCTTAATCCTTCGAATACAGCCAAGTCTCTTGAGCGATAGTGGCACCTGAGCTGATGAACTTGGCTAAGCCTAGTCCACGGGTGGCCATTCAAGGTCAGGTGTTAAACCATAGCTCATGGGCTGTATCTGGCCTGTTGCTTTTTATTTTGTAGGATGGGTCTAGAAAACTAGGAATAATTTTTACCTTTTTTTTTAACATTTAAAATATTTAATTAGTGAATGATATTTTGTGACATAAAAAGTATATATCTGTAAACACGGGTTTGAAAAAAATTTTTTTTGAAATGGAGTCTCATTCTGTTGCCCAGGCTGGAGTGCAGTGGTACCATCTCGGCTCACTGCAACCTCTGCCTCCTGGGTTCAAGTGACTCTCCTACCTCGGCCTCCCAAGTAGCTGGAACTACAGACGCCTGCCACCGTGCAAGGCTAAATTTTGTGTTTTTAGTCGAGATAGGATTTCACCATGTTGGCCAGGCTGGTCTCAATCTCCTGACCTCAGGTGATCTGCCTGCCTCAGCTTCCCAAAGTGCTGGGATTATAGGCGTAAGCCACTGCACCCGGCCCATAAATAAGGTTTTATTGGAACAAGCCATTCCATTCACTTATATACCACCTTTAGTTTTATTGAACTAGAATGATACAGTTGAGTAGTTGTGACAAAAAAGATTTGTCTCACAAAACCTAAAATATTTGCATCTGGCCTTTTGCAGAAAAACGTTGACATCTGCAAAAGGGATGCAAGGTGATCTGTCCTCTCTTCTAGCTGTGAAACAATGGACAGTGATCATGGTGCTTAAATGTAAGTGTGTTGTAGTTTGTAATGCTGGAAGGCCACTTCCCTCTCATCTTTTGGTAAAGTATTACGGATTGTAAAAGTTAGAAAATGTGGAAATGAACTGCTCTCCATGACAATTCTTCCTCTCCCTTGGGAATTGAATGGCCTAAGTCTTTTATACATTTCCCTTCCAGTGATATTTTTTCAAGCCTGACTTTTCCCTAGAGGAACAAAAAAAAAAATGTTCAGCTGGAAAATGGCCAAAGCATCTTAGCCAGAAGGCTGGGTTCTCCAAGGGTCACATGCCCCATGTCGCCCTTCAAGTTTTCATTCATTGGGAACAGATGAGTGTAAACCTCATAGTAGTTCTCAACCCTCCTAGGGACATTAGGAAATGTTTGGAGGCACTTTATAAAAAATTTTACTAAAAACATGGGAACCAGCTATCAGAATTTTAATAAGTAAATACCAGGAGTATGAAACATCATGCAATGCATGTTACAGTGAACAATTATCCTTTTAAAAAATTCAAGGATCCACACATTGAGAAATACTGTTTTAAAGAAAAAAGACAAAACAAAACAAAACCCAAAGCAAAACAAAAACTTTTATTGTCCATCTTTCAAGACACTCAGAAAGGACCCAGTGCCCATCTGACTCATGAACAACATACCACAGGTAAAAGATTAACATTCAAGTGATGACAAGTGTCCAACCCTCCCAGGCGCGTGCAATTTTACTGCTACCTTTTGGAGACAAGTTTTATATTCTTTACTATTTTTTTTCAAAGGTAAATTTAATTTAAAACTATATTCTCGCTCTCCTGTGATATAATTTAAAAGATTACAAGCAAAAATGTTTTCTTTTCTTATTTATTTATTCTTGGTTTGTTTGTTTTGTTTGAGATGGAGTCTCTCTCTGTCACCCAGGCTCAAGTGCAGTGGTGCAATCTCAGCTCACTGCAACCTCCACCTCCTGCGTTCAGGGGATAGGCCTGCCTCAGCCTCCCGACTAGCTAGAATTACAGATGTGCACCATCACGCCCAACTGATGTTTATATTTTTAGTAGAGACAGGGTTTCACTGTGTTGGGGAGGCTGGTCTCAGACTCCTGACCCCAAGTGATCTGCCTGCCACAGCGTCCTTTAAGTGCTAGAAATGCAGGCAGGAGCCACCATGCCCAGAGGAAATTTAAATTTGACTCATATTAAAATAATCTCAAATTACGTCAAAGTAAAAACCATGACCTTTAAGGTTTTACTCCTATTTCTACATATTTTCTGCAGTGTACTATTTTACTTCAGCCAGTGGTTAGAAGGTACACAGCCTTGTAGATTTTGGCCCTCACAGGGGTAAACTGTTTGAGGGCTTAGTTAAATTGGTACAATGAGTTTTTATGCTCAATATTAGAAGTTACCAACAATTTCCCACTCTCAACATAGTACTCCAATATTAGACCTATTGACCTCCTTCATTAAAGCCAAGTATTTTAACTGAATATAGAATGAAAAGAATTTCCAGATTTTAAAGCTGAGTTGACAAAACAAACCCACAATGGATTAAGGTAGTCATAATTTTAGTAAGTTGGTATGTTCCAGTTTCCCTCTGTAAAATATTACCTAAAAGCAAGAGATACCATGTAGGTCTTGAATCCCTAATTAATTCACAAACTATTATTAGTTTTTTTCTGTATACTCATGTAACATATATTATGACTCAATTTTAAATATACTTTTCTCTTTCCTAAACTTCAAAGGCAAATTTTATTATTCCTATAGTTATTTTTACCTAAAATGAAGTAGCAGTTCTTTGGGCAGATTATGGGAAAGCCAGACTAAGTAAAAAACAAACTCTTGAATTATTTAGTCATTTTAAGCCAGAGTGGAAAGGTTGTGATTAGATTCTTAGAGTGCCTGGCCCATCGCTGGGGCAGAGTTGACTATCTCCCATGAAAACTTGTCCACCCTCCACCATCCAGTCAATTTCAATGTATGCCTCTATAATATAGCATTATTTGTGTTTGGAAGGCATCCAAGAAATTTGGGCAAACTTTGTGCAAACATAAATTTCTGTTAGAACATACTTTTACCCTGATGACTAGGAAGTGGCTCAGCGTCATCAACCTTCCTGTCATGGGAAGATTTCATGCCTTTCGGCATAGCATGTAAATGCCAATCCCAATCATTTTGCTTTGGGAATCTCATGGGGTCTCGCAGCACCATACCCACTTTAGTGCAAGTTTCCTTCACAATCACTATCCTGTTTCGGCACCCATTTGTCTGCCTCTTGGGATTATACCATCTGCTTTAAGAAGACATACAGATTTTTCATTGTGAATATTTTCCTAAGCTATAATATGTATTTTCATCGGTATTACAATTCCAATTTTAGTTTGTTCGATATTTGTTAAACACAGAAAATTGTCCTGCACAAACCTTGACATCAGGCCCTAATCATTAGAATACCAGTGGCCAGAGCAATATCCATATAAATAAGGATCATGACTGTTTATAGTGCTGGAGCCCTGATACATTCCAAAAACGTGTACCCTTCTGCTGCCTTAATTTCTACATAGTGAGACTAGGTCCCTTAATTCCCTTTGACAAAGAGTCACTTAAGACCAAGTAACAAAGAGTGGAAACAAAATACTACCTTTGAATTAAAAATTGAGGTGCCATCTGCAAATCACTCAGCAGCTCTAATGCCTAAGGACAGGCCACCTACATATGAGATGAGCTTCCAGGATTCTCATAAATCTCTTATCTGTTGGTACAGGTTTTTATTTCCTAGACTATTTCTCTAGTAAAGCAGCCAAAGTCTTAACAAGAAATAAAATTTTCTTGATATTGGGCTTTGTCTTAATCTACCCATACCATGTCCATTAAAGGGGTCTGGTATGTCCATTCCACCTTATGGCAACAAAATGACTTTCTTCAAGAAAGTCTGAGTAAGCATCTAAGAGCTGATATTTAAATGTAGCATTCCATTTTAAAGCTCAGAGACTTGCCACAGGCTGCATGTAGTTATATTGGCAAGAAGAGAAACCTATAGGGGCACATTTGATCTTGGTAATAAACACCAAGAAAAGTGTACGCATGAAACCTGTCTATGAGGCTCTTCTGGAACTGATATTCTGAAGTTCCATGCAAATGTGTGTGCACTTTTATTAGTAGTTATCTTATAAAAACTCTACAATCTAATACCGAGATACATGATATGTAATCTTCAGAAGCAAACCACGCTATTTTTCCCTGTCTCCTTTCTATATTTGCCTCCAAATATCAACTACACTCCTAAACAGTACTTTATGTGGAAATCTCTGATTTTCCCCTGTTGAACAACTCATTTGCTTTCAAGCGTTAAATCAATAAGTGAGGTAATAGCCTCAGTTGCATTTATTTTCTAAATCACCCTGATCATTATACCATCTTGGCAACGAAGTATGTTAACATTAAATTATGTTAGACTATACTATATTAAGTTCTAACATTCAGATTTTGCCATAATTAGTAAAGTATTAATAAATTAACTATTCTTGTGACAGAGAAAAATAAGATGAATTCCTATCTCTAAGAAGAAAAACTTCGATTGATTCCTGAAATATGCTATTATAAAAATCATTATGGTCAGTGATGACATACCAACAAAGTGTTTCTTTTTTTTTTTGAGACAGAGTCCCGCTGGAGTGCAGTGGCGTGACCTCTGCTCACTGCAACCTCTGCCTCCCAGGTTCAAGCGATTCTCCTGCCTCAGCCTCCAGAGCAGCTGGGATTACAGGCACGCACCAGCATGCCCAGCTAATTTTTTTTTTTTTTTTTTTTTGAGACAGAGTCTTGCGCTGTCGCCAGGCCAGAGTATAGTGGTGTAATCTCGGCTCACTGCAACCTCCACCTCCTGGGTTCAAGCAATTCTTCCGCCTCAGCCTCCTGAGTACCTGGGACCACAGGACCACAGCTGGGACCATGTGCCACTATGCCCGGCTAATTTTTGTATTTTTAGTATAGACGGGGTTTCACCATGTTGGCCAGGATGGTCTTGATCTCTTGACCTTGTGATCCGCCAGCCTCGGCCTCCCAAAGTGCTGGGATTACAGGCATGAGCCACCGTGCCTGGCCTAATTTTTGTATTTTTAGTAGAGATGGGGTTTCACCATGTCGGCCAAAATGGTCTTCAATCTCTTGACCTCATGATACACCCACCTCAGCCTCCCAAAGTGCTGGGATTACAGGTGTGAGCCACCATGCCTAGCCCAAAGTGGGTTTTAATAAAAAGCTGCCAATATTAAACAAACAAACAAACAAAAAAAGCACATTAAATTTATAGAACTAGTACCACTTCATTTAGTTTTCTATAATATTCAGGCAATGTTCACGACTATCTATCTGTTTAACAGGCTATGACACTGAGTTAAAAGAAGCAGCTTTGGAACATGCTGTTACTTAGTTCCTTCACTCTGCAATTACAATTGTAACTTTGCTTGAATCTTGTTGCAAAGCAAAGAGAATAAAAAATGACATTTGTGGAGCAGGGAGCTCCTGAAATTTCAGCTCAGCATGTCCCCTTATTAGTCTGCTTATGCTTTTCTACTGAAGAAGGACCTTATCCTTTCCCCAAGATAAACAATACTCAGCTCTAAAGACACACATGAGGGAAGTTAAAATGGCTTTCAGAAATGTCTTTCTCCACTGTATTCAACTTGTGGTGTTAGTACAATTCAGCTCATCCTGACTTTCAGTGTGCTGTAAGTGTCACTCTGCTATGATGGCCACCAATGCAGGATTCTTGTCCCTTTTGTCAGCTATGGAATAGGAGAAGAAAGAAAGGTGTGGTAGTGTGTAATCTGGTGTTCTCGCCAGCAGAGACCAGCTGCAGCCAATGGAAATGTAAGGAAAAGGAGGAGGTCTAGCTTTCAAACCCCAAACCCCACAAGTGCTATAAACCTTCAAGAAAGGAATTAAGCTGCCCTTGTCAAAGAAATAGAGCAGAGTAAAAAAAGTAAGGAAAGAAAAAAATAATAATTCCTAAAGTTTTTTTCTCCTGCTAATTTTCTATTTTATACTCTACAGTTTCCCTGAGAATTTGAGCTTACAGTAAGTAGCTTTGAACTACATTATGAAAGAAAGCTTATGACTTGTTTCCCTTACTGAACAAAGTGACTTTGGGTCATAATGCAATCACTGAATTTTAAAATTTGCCCTTTTATAACCATATTACCACATTTTCACTGCCAGATTGTATTACACTCCAGCTAAAATATATATATGTATATATATATATACACACACACATTTATATACACACACAATAAGCAATCAAAATATCAAGAGATTTAGAGATCAGTATTATCACTTGCTCCTATATTCTATTACACAATATTCAAATACAGCTTTAGAAATTTTAGCCCTCTGCTTGAATTACCTTTTCATACACCAAAACATATCTGGTAATTTTGGGGAAACAAATGCAAATGGTTTTGTCTAGAACTAGGCTTCTTCTTCAAAGAGGGAAGATTATTTGCATTGTTATATATCCTATGCTGGAAAGAATCTGATTGATAATATCAAATCTCAGCTTCATGGTATCATTTCAGGGAGTCTTAATTTGTAGGTACTACTCTATTCTTGGAATTGGCATTGAAAAATAAGCTTGCTTATTTCCACTGGGCTCATTCAGAAATTGCTTAGAGACAGTTACCGAAATGGAGCTAAGACTCCAAAAGTTTTATTAGGAAAAAAAGCCTGAGAAAGATGCAAAAAAAAAAAAAAATAAGTATGACTGGGTAGGGGTTACTGTCAGACTGCAATGAATACTTGAACAAATCTTTCCAAATGGAGGAGGATGCCCAAAGAATGACTGCCCACTAGAAGAGTCCCAAATAGGGTAGTATCGACTGTTTTTTTTTTTCCACTGCTTTTCTCATTATTGGCTACAGTTTGTCACGAGAAGACCATAGCCTTTGCTTGCAGTCCAAATTGGACTCTGAGTTAACAGTTAACTGCATTTCTTGCAGGAGAGCATCAAATTTTCTTCTGAAAGGAGGTTTGAGCTGAGCATTTACATGTCTGAGAGTAAATTTGTAACACGGAGATTTGTGAAAAGAATTACAGTCCCGTCTTTGCATCTGGTTTTGGGACCACAAATGATACTCATCATTTTCTCTTCCACAATCCATTCTAAATTATTTTCTCCTTAGCTACCCCTTCTTCCAGTCCCTTTAGTTTACCTGATAATTTGATCTAAACCCTTATTTTGGAGGCATCTGAATAATTGATAACCTTTCTCCAGAAAGAGTTATTGCAAGTATTCATTTATAGTCACAGTTGGCAAGGATATACCATGAGATACAAGAGATTTTTGGCAGAATTTGACATATGCTCCTCTGTGCCACCACTGAGTAAATACATAGAGTTACCTTTGCCTAACCATGTTCAAGTGCCTCTGTTGAGATGAATACTCCTCTTATTGTCTGTTGGTCCCTGGACATAAGGAGCCCAGAGTTTCCAGCCAGCAGCCCTAGCTTTTCAGTCAAAGAAACCTGCAGCTCTTTGAGGATCAGAGTTACAGAGACGGGAAGTACAAGTCTCTTGGTGCGTCAATAGAAGTGATTAAGTTGGCTAACTTTGGCCCCAACCCTCAGTTTCCCAAACATATGTATTCCTTCTGTAGGAGACAAAATGCAGTTTGACCCAGTGCTCTCTGATTTTATGTGTACAGTATGCACTGGAGTATCGCAAGCAGTATTTACATGCTATTTCCTCCAAGATGACAACTTCAGTTGTGTCTTTGAAACATGCCATTCTAATACTCTATTATTCTAATACTTCTAGGTAGAAGCTGCTGGTGGTGGGAGTATGTGATATAACCAATATCACATGGTCATAGGACCATCCAGCATCTTCTACACTGGTGAATTGATTTCCTGTTTAAATGTTATGCTTGAGAATCAGATATTTTGTGAGTCCCAAGGGGTGGCTAGCTGAAGCTCTGTGGGTAGCAAAGGCCAAATTATAGCTGAAATTGTTTTCTATTCCTGTGAGAACAAATTGAGATAGTTTCCATCATGGCCAGTTCATCTCTTCGAGTAATCACATCTAACTGGGGCTCTTGGTCTATATTGCTGACAGGTTGCACTTTTAGAAGCAGAAGTAGCTAGATCAGTAAGGGTAAGTGGTGGTCCATGTTGTTGGAATAATGCATAACTTCATGATCTGAAACCATGATGCCACAACATTTTTAACAATTTTGTCTTGGAATTTGAGTTTAATAACTGAAGTCTGATGTTACAGTGCAACATACAACTAAGCATAGGAGATAGGCACAATATTTGAGTCCATCACAATTTCTCAATAGTGCATTTATATATAGCGTTCATGATGACTCATGAAAACAAAATTTTGTGCACTGATGTGTGGCAGTTTAATGAGGCTGAAAGCAGTGAATACAAGGAAAGCATGTTATGTCTGCTAGTCAGTTGGCACAGATGTTGATGGCCCTGAATCGTGTTCAAGCCAGAATTTGCTTTCCTAGCAGAATGGCAATGACAACATGGATTGTGTTGTTCAAAAAATATGTTGAAGTATTAACTTCCAGTACCTGAGAATGTTAACTTATTTAGAGGTAAGGTTAAACTCATGACCTCTAGAACTATGAGGCAAGACTTTGCTGTTGTTTAAGGCACCTAGTTTGTGATACTTTATTATATCAGCCCTAGGAAACTAATTCAGATGATGTAAGAAACATGAAAGAACAAGAAACATGGTTACATGTTTTCTTTCCTATGTTAACTTCCTATATTACTTCTGCATATTTGTCAACATCTAGTGCTGAAAATGGTCACACAGAAAGGAAAAGAAAAACAAGTTAACCTATTGTTTCTTTTCCTTTAGTTCTTTTCTTATCTGTAAAAGGCAGACTGTTGATATAATATGCAAATATCAAAAAGGGAAAAAAGAGTTAAGTCAGATTGGGTAGCACGTCCAATGTTCTAGCAAGAACAAAATATGTGGGTATCAAATACAAGTTGTTTATTAATTGGACTCAGCTTTTTATTATCCATCTTTGGGGTACTGATGCAACTTAAGTATAACCATTGGATCCTGTTATTTTCTTAATTATTATTTTATGCCTACATTTTAGATGCTTGAGTCATCACACCAGTCAATGCAATCTCCTACACTGACAAATTTTTCCAGGAAGACAAGGTATACTTTTTTCCATTTGGATTTTCACCTTATTCTAGAGGATGATTCTGCTCTCCTGAAAACTCAGGATGAGACCCTAATGCTCTATTAGTCAGTAAGTGATCTCATCTAAATACTTCTTTTCCTGGACCATTCCCAGCATCGATATGGTGGTTGGGTTCTAAGACAGGAAGGCAAAAAGGATTATTTGGGTTATAATCCCAAAGAAAAGAAAAGGGTCAAAGCTTGATTGGGCAGGGGAGACACCAAATTAGAAATAGACCTGACAAAGTCTTTTCCCTGAGAAAAGCAAATATTGGCTAAGAAGCTGAAGCAGACCAGGAGGCAGCTAATCATTGTGTTCAAAGCTGGGCAGAGAGTCTTTTTCCAAAAAAGTGTTTAAGCAAAAAAAAAAACAAAACAAAACAAAACAAAAAACTCTCTATTTACCACATTACCTCATTTTTTCTATCAATATTTCAAAAGGGAATTTGTAAGTGTTAAGTGTTATATTGCAGTAATAACCTAAAGTTTACATTTTTGAGAAAAGTGCCATCCACCTTAGCATTCTTACTTAAAAACAATGGTTAGTAGTCTCAATTCTTCTTAGTAGCAGAGAAGAGAAAAACTAAATAGGTCAAGAAATCTTTAAGACTTTGAAGAAGAATGGTGTATTGGAATAAAAAAAATAACCAATATCACATATATTCTCATTAAAAAACTATCTTAGATCTAAACTAGTGTTTTCATCAAATGCTAGGGGAACTGTGGCACTTGTTATCAGAAGTATACTGAGATTCCAGATTTTTTGCATAATGAGTTTAGAGTATATAAACTCAATATATTTTTATTAAATTAATTAAGATTGGGAAAATGCATTGTGGAACAAGTAAAATATTGTCAGAACTCAATGCAATACAAAATTAATTTCTTTTTTTCATAACTCTTTTAAGCTAATTAATTCTTTGTCCACCACGGACAGGAAGCCGTCTAGTCCAACTTCGTTTCATTTATTAGAATTATATCTACACAATGTTGGAGGTAGGGCCTGGTCAGAGGTAATTGGATCATGGGGGTGATTTTTCCCTTTGGTAGTGTTCTCATGATAGTGAGTTATCATAAGATCTCATTGTTTAAAAGTGTGTGGCACCTCGCACTTTTCTCTCTTTCTTTTGCTCCTGCCACGTAGCTCCTGCCTCCCCTTCACCTTCTGCCATGATTGTAAGTTTACTGAGGCTTCCCTAGCCATGCTTCCTGTAAAGCCTGTGGAACTCTGAGCCAATTAGACTTCTTTTCTTTATAAATTACTCAGTGTCAGGTATTTCTTTATATTAGTACAAGAACAGACTAATAATACACAGAAGGGCAGGATTTATACATAATTGCAATATTGAAATAATTATCAGTTACTTCATTGGCTATCAGTATAGAAGTGAGCTAGAACACTGAGGAAATTTTACATTTGTCATTAACATAGAAGTCATAGAAATACATGGCTGAATTATAACATTTATTATGGTCAACCATGAGATGTGACGCAGCAAGTGCTATTAAGAAAAATAGAATATCATACATGTAATTTTTTGATTTGTTAAGGACATGTTAAGTTTAAAATATAATAGCCTATTCAATAGCCCTGAGCAATATTAATAAGATATTTATCTTATACGGTCCTTTAAACAATATACTGTCTGTATCAGCTTCATTTTACCGCTGGTGTACCATGGGTCTTTCCCTAAAGAGAGTATAGTGACTAAAACCCAGACTGTGATTTATCATTCTACAACAACCTGCCTTATGCATTTTGCAGCTTCTCCTGTAAAGTAGATCGATCATCTGGTGGTAATGGATTTTCAGCCTTACATAGATGTGGTGGAAGCCAAATGGCACATGCCTTCTTTACACTGGGCAGGTGCTCTCCAATGGGCTTAGTTGTCAGGATTGTTTTGACAAACATCTTGTAAGAACATCTCGTAATGTTGAGTTTGTACTTTCTGAGCATTATTATTGTTATTATTTGAGATGGAGTATCACACTTGTTGTCCAGGCTGGAGTGCAATGGCATGGTCTTGGCTCACCACAACCTCTGCCTCCCAGGTTCAAGCAATTCTCCTGCCTCAGCCTCGCTAGTAGCTGGAACTACAGGCATGCACCACCATGCCCGGCTAATTTTGTATTTTTAGTAGAGACAGGATTTCTCCATGTTGCTCAGGCTGGTCTCAAACTCCCCACCACAAGTGATCTGCTTGCCTCAGCCTCCAAAAGTGCTGGGATTACAGACATGAGCCACCGCACCTGACCTGAACATTATTTTAATAGCTAAGGACTATAAGCAATGGATGTACCATAGTTTATTTCATAAATCCTTTCAGATAGACTTGAATATTGATTGGATCTATTTTTTTACTGCTGTAGAGTTGCATCAAATAACTCTGTATAAGATATTCACCCAATTACTTAAAAATACCTAATGTAGGTGATGGGGGAATGGAGGCAGCAACCACCATGGCATGTGTATACCTATGTAACAATCCTGTAACATCTGCACATGTACCTCTAGAACTTAAAGTGTAATAATATATATACATATATTTGAAAAAAAATTATTATGATGAACTCTTAAATTAGAGATACAATTGCTGGATCAGAATAGACTTAGAGATTAGAAACACTTTGGTCTTTTGATCATCATCGGGCCCATGAAAGCATCCTGTATTTTTCATTTGCACTATGTTAAGCAAAAAACTGACCATTACATATATAAAAATGAATTTTAAAATATAATTGCTCAAAAATTATGTAGTAGTTAATTTTTATTGTGGAAAAAATATAAAATAAAGAAAATTGTAAAGAAAAAATAAATGTACACATATGTTTGAGAATTTTATAAATGAGGAAAAGATTTAAAATCTTGTCCTGTGGAATATGTGGGCCTATTACTAAAAATAGCTTCTCAAAACATTGTTAGCACCTCCTAATCCTGTTTCGTGATCCTTCTGTAACCTCATCCTTACAGAGTGTTTCACAGTAATGGCAGGCCTACATTTACAGATCTCAGCCTCACATCCTCAGTAGAACATTGCCAACCCTCTTCACAGTGTACACACAGACGCACGCTCTCTCTCTCTTTGTTACACACACACACACACACACACACACACACACACACACACCCTTTCCCTTATTCTGGGGGTGATTGGAACAAGAAGAAGCTATGAGACCCAATCTAAAATGGTAGAAAAAAATTACTGCTCTGTTATGCAGTATATAGATTATATATTAGTCTGCTCTCTTCTTCCACAGTTTTGCTTTTAAATCACATATTTCTCTAACATTCTAGTTGCTAAGTTTAAAGCCACAGTTTATTCTATTTATAACGGGAAAATAGTTCTTATTAGTAGGTCTTTAGTAGGTCTATGTGTGTATTATTTCAGGGGAATTTGAAAGACAGGTTTTCTTCCTCAATAAATCTCTCCCAGATCTCTATATGTGTCTTAATGTACTTTTTAAAATCACATTTTTGGAGTGCAGCTTTTATTGGCTTTTAAATTGTAAATACCTCTGGATTGGTAACAACTTTGTCACAACACTGGGAATGACAAATTTATAATACCCCTGTCCTGTTTGTGAAAAATATATAGAAACTCCTCAGATTAAGAGGACTCAGGTTAATCATATTTAATACATATGCTACATTTATATAAGTATAGTTATTTGTATGTAACATATTTGTAAGCATAATTATTTTAACACTTTCAAAGCTCAGGTATTAAGATATGAATATTTTATTTACTTAAGTTTACAAGATTACTTTGAGAAGTAATCCTATGAAATAGGTAACACTGTTATCGCCATTGGGTAGATGAGGGTTAGGAGGGATAATTGGAGCAAATCCATTCAACCAATAAAAGTTAGAGCTGAAATTGAAATCTAAGCCTAGTTGACTACTGTGACTAAGATTTTAAGTACAAGAGAAAGAACATAAAATAATTCCATAATCCTGGATATTACTTTGGATGGACAGGCCTCACTAGGAAATTATAATAAGGGATAACAGAAAAGTCAAGAACCAGTCCAATTTAGGCACTATAACGTAGCTTTTATAGAAGTACTAAATGGTGGAAAGGTAAAAAAAAATACTATTTTGCTTAGGCTGGATGTATTAACTGGCTGCTATCTCAAATTCTGTAAGTTTGCAGTTTATTTTTCATACTTGAAATCAATTATTAAATCACATGTTATTTTTTATCCATACTTTCCAACCAGAACAAAATGCCCTCTGTTTGTTAAACATTCCACATAAATATTCATTTCTTAATTCTAACGTAAATTAGGTGACTATTGTTTTCTAGTCACTATGATAAATGGATGAAATAGTAACATAAATCAAAAGTAAACATTGGAAATGATAGGGTCAGGAATAGAGAGAGGCACAGGTTGCTGCAGAATATTTAAGATGGAGATCCTTGCCCAGAAGTGGCACCAAGATTAATTCAAGAAATTAAAACACTGCTTCACTCTTTCATATTGCTTTTTTGAGTGCCACTTTTAAAAAGAAGTTTTTATTTAAAATAATTAAAATCTAAAACTCTCAAAAAGTATAAACTAAATAAAAATGTTTAATTTCAAGAAACAGATATGCATTGAATTTATTGCTAAATAACTTCTCTTTTTTTACAAAGTTAGATGGTCAAAATTAGGTCTTGTATTTTTTCAGCTTTAGAAGTATTACTAAAGAGGCGTTTTCCACTGTCAATCAAATTATATAGTTTTTGTTTTAAAAGAGTCATTGGAAATGTAATGCTCTGGTAAAGACTTATTACTCATGGAATCCTGAGGTTAAGGAATAGACAAGTGACAGGCATTGGTTAGCACTGCCATTGCGCTTTCTGCAGGGGCCCTTAAATTATAAATAGTTAATTAGATTGAGAAGACTTAGCATGTCAGAAAGAAAATATGAGAGAATGACAACTTGAGAAAGAGCAGACCACAAATTAAGGGGTAGGCAGTTTGTAGCAGTGTGTAACTGAGGGCATCTGTTCAGCGAAAAATGACAACTTTTCTAAAACAAGAATTGCAATCTACCCATCTGACAAAGGACTAATATCCAGAATCTACAAAGAACTAACAGATTTACAAGAAAAAAAAAACCCATTCAAAAGTGGACGAAGGATATGAACAGACACTTTACAAAAGAAGACATATATGAGGCCAAGAAATGTGAAAAAATGCTCATCATCACTGGTCATTAGAGAAATGCAAATTGAAACCACATTGAGATACCATCTCACGCCAGTTAGAATGGCAATCATTAAAAAGTCTGGAGACAACAGGTGCTGGAGAGGATGTAAAGAAATAAGAACACTTTTACACTGTTGGTGGAGTGTAAATTAGTTCAACCATTGTGGAAGACAGTGTGGTGATTCCTCAAAGACCTAGAAATAGAAATGCCATTTGACCCAGCAATCCCATTACTGGGTATATACCCAAAGGATTATAAATCGTTCTTTTATAAAGACACATGCACACGTATGTTCATTGTGGCACTGTTTACAATAGTAAAGACCTTGAACCAACCCAAATGCCCATCAATGATAGACTGGACAGGGAAAATGTGGCACATATACACCATGGAATACTATGCAGCGATAAAAAACCATGAGTTTGTGTCCTTTGTAGGGACATGGATGAGACTGGAAACCACCATTCTCAGCAAACTGACACAAGAACAAAAAAATCGAACACCGCATGTTCTTACTCATAGGCGGATGTTGAACAATGAGAACACATGGACACAGGGAGGGGAGCATCACACACTGGGGTCTGTTAGGGAGTAGGGGAGGGACAGCGGTGGGTAGGGAGTTGGGGAGGGATAACAAGGAGAGAAATGGGCAGCAAACCACATTGCCATATATGTACCTATGCAACAATCCTGCATGTTCTTCACATGTACCCCAGAATGTAAAGTGCAATAAACTATAAAAAAAAAAAAAAAGAACTGTAACCTCTGGTTAGCTAGACTTTTTTGGTAGTGAAAGTGCATAATAATAAGTCTCTTTCTCTGATCTTTTCTTAAATTCTGACATTGATGATATCAGAAAATTTAAGACAAAATTTAAGAAAATATCCACATTTGTGGATGAGTGTAGTTATAACCTGTAGTTATTTAGAAAAGCTTTAGCAGAATTCAAATGTTCTCCTTCTTCTTTTACAAAATAATCTGGTTAATAATGGAAGCTTCTGCTTTTCTTTGTTTCTGGAGTAGGATAGCCATAATTTACTCTTGCAGGACTGGTGCCTGTAATTGATTCCAAAGGCCATTTGACAGTGTTGCCCTAAAGCTATCCTGGCAGATGTTCACCAGCATTCCAAGAGTGAGGAGCTGGGTCTGTCTGTGTGGGCCATGCTCATGCTATTTGTTAGTAACTGATTGGCAAATTTTTGTTTCAGAATAAGTTAAGGGAAAGTCTCCTAAACATTGGTGTTCAGATAAGCCTAATAAAATGAATAAGAATTTTATTCTTGAAAATGATGGTAAATATGAATTTTTTAATGCAAATAATTGAAAATATGATAATTATAGAAAGACAAAATATTGCTATAATGTCTGCCATAGGCTATATATATTATGAATGTTTACTCACATATGAGTAATATATATATATATTTAATATATATATAATATATATATAGCAACACTATAGTTGAAGTGAAAATGTTCCAGTTATTTATAAGAGCAAAAGAGATACAGAATTTAATGTGCAGTATTTTTAAATTTACAAATTATAATGTAACTTTATGTTCTGAAAATAAAACATGGACATTATAGATAATTTGAAGATTGATAAATTAAAAATTAATTTGCATTTTCTCAGAAATAAAGTTCATTAATATGTTGGAATATTTTTAGCCAGGCATTATTTTTCAAACTATAAAGTATTATTTAATTAAGATAATAGTTCATGTACATGTTTATTGCATTGTAAATTTCATCTTGTGCTGTGAATATTTCTTCCATGTCTCTAAATAGTCTTAAATAAAACATATTGACTGCCTATTAAAAAAAAAAGAATTAGTAGTCTATGTAAGGATGCATTTCATACAGCAAAACACAGTACAATGAAGTAACACAAAATTTCTGTCTCATGCAAATTGACTATATGTATTTTTTCTAATACAGAATCTGGCATTTAAATTTTGACTTTTGCATTTGATTGACTCTATGTAGTAGCAGTTTGCAGATTTTATGTTTCTATATAACTCAATGTAGTGCCTGATTTTTTTTCTCAATGTTTCTCTAACAAATCAAGAAAAAATCTGTATCTTTTAAATAGGAACACTCTTAAGAGATAAAATGTCCTAAAACAAAATCTCACATGGCTTTTATGTTGCAGTTTAGAATTAAATGAGAAATTTAAATTTGGCATGCACATTGGCTTGACGCCACAGTCCAATAAAATTGCCAGCTTTACTAGTCTTAAAACTAAAGAGATAAGTAAGACTAATATTCTGAGGACCATTAATCTTTTCTATTGAGTTGTTTACCTGGGAGATGGATGAGTACGTAGATCCTGTACCAGCAGCTTTATCTAAACTGTTTCTGGGTCACCTTGGTATTTCAACACTTAACATTAATGTTAGCTGGAAGAGATAATCCATAGAAGACCTCAAATTGCCAGGGATGATTTTAACCCTTGTAGTGGTTGATAATTTGTTGAATTAAGAATCAGAAGCATATTCTTTTAGGCATTTTTCTATCCAACTTTACAAAATGAGATGTGACATTGGCATTCTTCTGTTTACTACCTATATTAGAGTTGATGTCAGAACTAAAACCATAGCTTATGATGTATTTATTTCCTAATTAATATTTTTACCTTACTGCCTATATTAGAGTTGATGTCAGAATTAAAACCATAGCTTATGATGTGTTTATTTCCTAATTAATATTTTTCCACAGGGAAAAAAAGAGTTAAGTATCAGTCATCAAATACTTCTTGATCTAATAGATAAGTTGGCCGATTGTGGTACCTCATACCTGTAATCCTAGCACATTGGGAGACTGAGACAGGCGGATCTTTGAGGCCAGGATTTGGAGACAAGCCTGGAAAACATCGTGAAACCCCATCTCTACTAAAGATATAAAAGTTAGCTGGACATAGTGGTACATGTCTGTAATCCCAGCTACGCCGGAGGCTGAGGCAGGAGAATTGCTTGAACCTGAAAGGCAGACGTTGTCGTGTGTGGAGATCATGCAACTGTACTCCAGCCGGGGTGACAGCATGAGACTCTGTCTCAAAAATGATAATTATTAATAATAATATAGAAGTTGACAAACATTTTTGGAAGGGCCAGATAATAAAAATGACAAGTAGGAGATGGATCACACCCAGCTCTGTGGGTAAGAATTTTGTTTAATTCTTGATGTAATTCAAGCTTCTCCAACCTGTGGCCTATGGACTACATGCAGCCCAGGACAGCTTTGAATGCGGCCCAAAACAAATTTGTAAACTTTCTTAAGACATTATGAGATACTTTTCACAATTTTTTCCTTTTTTGTTCATCAGCTATTGTTACTGTTAGTGAATTTTATGGGTGGCCAAAGACAATTCTTACAATGTGTCCCAGAGAAGCCAAAAGATTGGACATCCCTGATAATTGAAAGCCATAATATGTTTGAAGTAGAGGAATTAATATAGTCTGATTTAAGCTTTAATAGATTGTGTCAGGTGCCTTGAAGAGACACCAATACAGAAAACAGTGAGAAAACTATTGCAATTGTCTACAAGAGTAATAATGGAGCTTGAGATAGGGTGTTGGTAGTGACAGCGGCAAAAGGGGACAAATTTGGATACATGTTAGAGATAGACTCAACAGGATTTTCTGAAGAATGAAAGAGAATTGGTTGGAAATAAAAGAATCACAGATAACTACAAGATTTGGTTTCACCCACTGAGTGTTTGCTCATGCCTGTATTGAGATGAGACCTGAAAAGAAACCGTTTTTTTGGGGGGTGTTGTTTAACAAGGGTTCTGTTTTGATCTAGCTATACATGAAACATCAGTTAGATATTCACATGTAGACGTCAGGTATGCAATGGAATATACATGCCTGCAGTTCTAGAAAATTATATGGGCTGTAAATACGGATTTGAGATTCCTGTTTGTATTAATTACATTGGAAGCAATGGAATAGGATGAGGTTATCTGCAAAGAATATTTCCATGACAAAGAAAAGGACATCCATATTAGAGTCATAAGATACTCAAACATTCCAAATCTTGAACAGAACAGTATGAGCCAGTGTACATGATTAAGAAGAGATGGCTTTTGAAGCAGGAGAAAATACAAGAACTTGGAGTTTCAGACTTCAGTTGCAAGAAAGGGAAAATGGTCCGTTAGCTCAAATATTACTTAGATGTCAAATAAGAGAAGAACCTAGAAGTCATAGGTAGATTTGGCTGCATCATCTATTTTGATCTTTACAGGGACACTTTCATGGAGTTGTGGGAATGGGACCCTTGTTGAAATGGATTGAGGAAAAAATGTGAAGTGATAGCTTAGAAACAAGAACTTATATACTTCTACTTTCAGAAGCTTTGTTACGACATGGGAACATAGAGAGATTTGCAAGGGGCAGGGAAGTTTCATTTTTTGAGACAGCGTCTTGTTCTGTTCCCCAGGCTGGAGCATAGCAGCCAGATCTATTACTTTCTGTAGCCTCAAACTCCTTGGCTCAAGTGATCCTTTTTCCACTACTTCCCGAGTAACTAGGATCACAAGTGGATAAGTTTTGAATGTTTTGTAGAGATACGGTCTCACTATGTTGCTCAGGCTCGTCTCAAACTCCTGGGCTTCAGTGAGCCTCCCTCTTAGGTTCCTCAAAGCATTGGGATTACAGGCATGAGCCACGACACTCAATCTGGGAAGTTTTCTTCTTTAAAAGAGGCAACACTGACTGGGATTGGGTAGGGATGGAGGAGCACTGGGGAAATGTTGGACAAAGGATACAAAATTTCAGTTAAACAGGAGGAATAAGTTCAAGAGAGCAATGGTACAACATGATGATACAGTTAATAACAAGGCACTGTATTCTTGAAAATCACTGAAAGTCGACTTTGTTCTCACCGTGAAAAAAGTGTGTAAGGTAATACCTATGTTAATCGGCTCAATATAGCTATTCCACAATGTATACATATTTTGAAACATTATGTTGTCTACGATACATGTATGCTATTTGTATTTGTAACTTAAAAAATAAAATAATTAATTATGAACATTAAAAAGGCAATACAGGATTATGATTATACCTTTGGTGATGTGATCCACATAGGGTGGGAGTAATTAATGCTGCAATGACACTGAGGAGAGGGATGAGCACAGAAGTCATTAGTTGAAACAGGAGGAGATCCACAGCATACTGAGAGACTTTGGTCACTGGCCAGCACAGGGTCACATCATTCATAGGAAGACAAGGGAAGGCAGTGAGCATGTGTATAGCTGAGGATAGACAACTGACTTGTTAGTGGAAAAATGGAAGAAATCCCCTCTTCATGCGCATTTGTTATAAAGTCATGAGTTTTAGGGCTGGGAAGCAAGGAGAAATGGAGATAGAATATGGAGAATAATTTAAACAGCAAAATGTGAGTCTACAGGAGGACTACACTAAAATTTCTAGGCATCCTTGAGTGTCCCTTTGAAATTTGGAGTGAGGGTAAATTGAGGCCAAGAAGCATGGAAACATTCAATTGCTGTAAAGATATGCATTAAATGGAAACTCATGTTAAATTAGGTTGTGATTTTTCAGTTGCCACAGAGGCAGTAAGATTTAAGTGAAAATATTTACAAAATTAGGGAAACATTTTATCAACTGAAGTTATAATTCTTAGAAAAATAATAGAGAAACACTAGATCATGTAATTTTAAGATTTACTTCTTAAGACCAAAGGGACAAATTTAATGTTATTGCCACGTTTTTACATTTTATTAATCTTGCCTTTAAATCCAATGATTTCTCTGTCTCATAAATATATAAAACCTGGTTTAAAGCTATCCTTTGCTTCAAGTAGTTAGAAATGAATCTGGAGTACTGTTTAATGGGTAGAGTAATGGAGCCAAGCAGTCATGGGTTTGGATTGTGGTATCAGCTATTATTTATATTCTCTTGGACAAATTTATATCTTTTATGATCTACCAGACTACATAATAATTGAATCATATCATACATATAATATCCTAAATCAACATCTGGCATATAATAGATCTCCATAAATATCAACAATTTGCTAGTGTCACTGTCATTGAATCTCCATAAATATCAACAATTTGCTAGTGTCGTGGTTGCTACCACCCATGGACACGACTTTCTTCCGAGGACCCTTACATTGACCTTAGGAGGAGCCTTAGCTGCTGTTTTCCATTTGATGGCCCCTTTCAGCAGGAAGTAGCCAAAAGGAGTCGTCACCCAAAACCGCCTAACAGCAGTTAGGATGACATCTTGACAGGGGATGTGTTATAGGAGTTATTAACAAATTACTTTAGGCAGATAGAGAGGAAAAGGGGTCCTTGGGAAGTTTTTGTTTCTTTTAAAACAGCTCCAGAAACGGATGTTGTCTAGCAGGAAAGCCCTGGCTCTTAGAGTCAGGCAGCAAGCTTTGGTATCCAAATACTGGCTATTAGAAACTGGTTCCACCCAAGCATGGTGATTCCCGGCCTCTTCTTCTTGCTTTTGCCCCCATATGTGCCTGGCAACATGGCCGCCCCCACATATCCCCACGTGTGTAGAATAGTGTCACCCTGTATTTACATATTAAAAAGCTAGGGTGGGAGGGCCAGTATTTTTGGGGAGCTACGTGAGTGACATGACTGGTCAAACCAATCCCCTGAACCGTATGCAAATCAGACACCACCTCTCCAGCCTTCTCTTTTCCAAACTCTGTCTCAGACCCTATGCGGGGGAGCTGTCTTTGTCTTCCTTCCTTCTTTCTTGCCTGTTAAACTCTCCACTCCTTAAAACCAAAATAATAATATTAATTAGGTAAACCAAGTTATCAGAATATCTTTAGTCCCAATTTGGCATGCCGCCCTTATCTGAAACCTCATACAAAAATGGGGACTATCAGTTGTGTATTACATGAGATTCCCCTCTTTATACCTGTAAAACTGTCCATACATATCAAGATAAAAATCTATCTTTGTGAATTTCCTACATGTTCCCCATTCTTTTTTATTCCTAAGTCCAGAATTTCTCTCAATGAAATCACTGAAAAATTTTACCAATTATTTCAGAAATTACAAATCTCTTAGCCTATATTTAATTCTTACAGTGCTTGAATTATCTACAAGATGCACGTCTGACACCTTTTTATTCTTGAAACTGTTGGCCTCCTTGTTTTTACAAGATTCTGTTCCCTTACTTCCACTTTCTACCCCATCTCATTTGCTAACTGTTCCTCCTATCACCAACTCACATACTGGTGTTCCGAATTCCTAGTATTTACTCTATTTTTGTCTTTCTCTCCACAGTGCTCCTCAACCTTTAGGGTAAATATTAGCATCTATGAAATTTTTTTAATGTCTCCATTGATCTCTGTTTAGAAAGCCTTTTATTCAATAGCTTTTAGATGGGGCTCCAAAAAGTATAGGCCCTAAAGTGATTCTGGCATATAACTCAAGATGAGAACCACTGTCTACACATTCTCCATGGGCTGTCTCACTCAATCCCAGCTGGTTATCTGTTCTGAAAGTCACACCTTTAATAGCTCATAATTATAAAATAGGGAATTTGCATATCTGACTCAATTCATAGCCTCTGTATAATCTTCTTAACATGGAAGATTTTTAAAAAATAGCTTAAACATAGTAAGTACTCAGTGAACATTTGGTGCATTAAAAAAGGAACAAATGATCCCCCTGAAATAATGAAAAAAAGATATTTTTTTTTAATTTTTGAGGATGATAGTAAACTGGCTTTATGGCATTATGATTGACAACTTAATTGACAACTTAATTTGAAATTATCATCAAATGGGAAAAGAAATATAAGTGAAGATAGGATAGAAAGTGTTCTTCAATGTCACAATATCGGCTTACTGTTATCTACTTCTGAAAACCTTATAATGCAAATTTCTTACTTAGAATATGCATTTTTAAAATTGACTGCAAGATTATTAAATAAACCAGTAAAATATTATTTCATGATATTGTGTTTACCAAATTGCAGATAGCCAGTTTCTTTGTGAAACCAAAGGAATGTCAAAGTGCTGCTGTATGTCATAAACTCTGGCGCCAATTCTCAAGATGTTTAACTTTAAAATGTACCCTTAGTAAACAAAAGAAGATGAAAAACTTGGCAGAAAGTTAAACTGCCCACAGATGCAGACTATCATTTTCTAAAAGCCTCTAGTAGCATAGATTCTTCTTTCACTTCAGTGTGACACAGTCTGTCTTTGTTATTTAGTGAATCTATAGCTTGCACATCTGCATTGAATCTTAGTTAAAAGAAAAAATATTATAAATGATTTTGCCTATTCATCATAATCATAGTCAGAATGACTGCTATTTTTTTAAAAAAAGTTTTACTTATTACAATGCAGCTTTATTATTTGAATTAGGCATTTAATTGAATTATATATACTTAGCAAAGACAACTGTTTGTTGGAATTGTCACAAACTGTGCTTTCAGTATTAGAAAGCACACGTATTATGAGATTTTAAAGAATTTCTTTTGTTTGCCAGCCATGTAATCTTGAGCAGCGTTGTCATGAGCATTAACTGGTATACATAAAATGTACCTAACAGAGTACCTGACACATAGAACATAACTAATGGAAACATTAATATTACTTGGTTATAGAATGGTGTTATATATTAGCTTAGTTTTGAGTTGGAGTTCCTAGTGAATACAATCTAAATGTATAAACCATTTAGATGGTCTTCTGTAGGCTATAGTAGATAGAGCAAATTATGAGATTGTTCAATAAATTATAGGTTCAATAAGTATTTTAAAACATATTATGTTCAACCCAAGTACTTTGTCTTTCTGTTGGGTATAACTACAGATTAGTAGTAATTAGTTTCATATGGATTATCAGTTTTATTTGGTAAATAAACTTGACATATACATTGGTATCCTGTAAAGTAAAAATATAGAAATACAGTTAAGAGAAATAAGGTTAAGGTAAATGACCAAGTAATATATGTACATCTTTCTGTTAATCAGCAGATCACCTTCAAAGCAGGTAGGAAGGTAGGAGCATACCACAAATTTGGAGATGACTTTTGAACTACACCTCCCATCTTTACCCCACCCTATTGCTAACTGCTATCCAAAATCTGATTTAAGGATCTTTGAAAAATTAGAACTGTTATTAAGGGGAGTAATTCTACATATGAATAGAGAGAATGCAGATCACTATAAAGTTAAAAATCACATATAAATCGTGGAATATTCTTTTCACTTAACATAGTTTAAATAAGATTCTGTGTATTTAAACAGAAAGATAATATCACTAAGCATTACCCAGATTCTTGATATTTTCATTATCCATACATATTTGTTAAATTATTAATTATGTAAAATATTTTAATATGTATATATAAATTACATGTTTACTGATGAAAAGACAATATTTCTGCTTCTTTTCACCACAAAATAGATTAAATATGGCATATACTGAATTCATATTACCACTAATAAAAATTATTAGTATATTAGTTTTTGATCACATAAATATATTATCTTTTTAGTGATAATAATCATTCCTGGATACAACTCAGTGATCATTTGAGTTAGAAATTGTCATAAGCCTTTCACTTACAGCTTTTGCATTTTTATGTAACTTAAATTATTTGCTTTAATTACTTTTAGTTATATTTATATATTTTTATATTTTATTGGTTTTGGGATTACATATTTTATTGTTTAAAAAACACATAATTTGCTATATGTTTGTAGATACCACATTAGAATACTTAAAACAATCATCCATTAACTCAAAAACACGTTAAATAATTTACAGTCTTAATTTTGTCCAGATCATACTCTGAAGTATTCTCTTTACCTACTGATACATCACGTCACAGTTATTATCTTCATGCTAATAAACGATATAAGTAATGAGGTAGTAAGACTTATTTAGGGCATTTATTTAAAATAGTGTTTATTCTGAAACATTTGCTTTTGTAAACAACTGAAGAAATAATAAAACACCTCTGTAACTTTGTTCAATGTTGAGCTTTTAGTTACTTTTTTATCAGATAAGTATTGTTTCATGTGCTTAATGTTTTACTTTCCCAGAATTTATAATGATTATGAATGGAAACATAATGTAGGCTGTATGTATCTCTTATTAGTATGCATGAAAATAAAAATACTTAAAAATGATAGCAATTTAGGAAACTACTATGTATGATCTTTAATATGCTAAGTTTGTCAGTTATATTTGTGTATAATGCTTATTCAAAAAATACCAGTGTATGCATATAGTTTAAGAATATATTTATTTCAAACAAATAGTATAATTTTTATATTAATTAATCTGTAATTTATTTTAAACATGGTTCTGTATCAAAATGAAATTGGATTTCCCTGGCCTCTCGTGGGACTTGGGACAGGAGTATGGATTCTTTACTTGACTATCATGTGCTCAAACTTCTTATGGGGTAGGAAACACACAGATGGGCAGGAGCAGGAGCCAGGGCAAGCACTTTTGGGCTCCAGTCCCATGGTAGCCTCTAGGGGTGTGTTAAAATTAATGCTTTTTTTAGCTCTGCCATCCGCAGAAAGCTTAGTGTTAAATCAGCTTGATGGAGAATCAGAGTAACAGCCTTCTACACCCTGCCCTGTTGGTACCCGGGTCCTTGTCTGGCATCCAGGAAGATTCAGATCACTTGGACTTGAAGGATGTTGAATGAGGAGATTTTACTGAGTGATGGAGGTGGCTCACAGTAGAACGGATGGGGAGCTGGAAAGGGGATAGAGTGCAAAGATGATCTTCCCCAGGAGTTTGGTGGTCCTGTGGCTGATCTTCTCTCTGATTGTCCCCAGCTAAACTCCTCTCAACATTCAGATGATCCTTCTTTTCTTTTCTTCTCTGCCACTCCAGTCAGCAACTCTGCCACCCTTCCACTCCCCTGTACCTCTGCTCATGGAACTTGGTTTTTATGTGGACACAGGATAGGGGCATGGCAGGCCAGAGTGGTCTTGGAAAAGGCAACATTAGGGCAGGAAGATAGGCAGGTTTCCAGGATTGAGGTGGGTGGGGCCTTTGCCAGGGCCATCCTCTATTTCCCTGCCTCTTGTCCATATCAAAAAGAACAATCTAGCCCTTTAATAAGAAGACTTAGATAGCTGAAAATTATAAAGAATTATAAAACAGAATATAAATATAATTTAAAATTAACATGTACCTATTAAAAGATAATAATCTGTGCATGGTGACTCATACCTGTAATCTCAGCACTTTGGGAGGCTGAGGCAGGGGGATCACTTGGGCCCAGGAGTTCAAGAGCAGCCTGGAAAACATGGAGAGACCCTAGCTTTACCAAACATATAAAAATTAGCAGGATGTGGTGGCAAATGCCTGTAATCCCAGCTATTCAGGAAGCTGAGGTGGGAGGAGCACTTGAGCCCAGGAGGTCGAGGCTACTGGAAGGTTGAGGCTGCTGTGAGCCAAGATCACAGCACTATACTCCAGCCTGGGTGACAGAGTGAGGCCTGTCTAAAAAAAAAAGAAAAAAAAAGAACAATTAAAGGAAATAATCTGAAGTAGTTAAAGTAAGTTTAATTTGTGTTATTACAGAATATTATAGTGTCACTTACTGTTTAAGGGCAGAAAAGTATTCAGTTTAAAAAACTAGGTTCAAATTCTGCTCCATCGCTTTCTAGCTATGTAATCTTTCACATGCATTTCAGCCTCACTATACTTGGGTTTTCTTATGGACAAAATGGGGGCTGTAGTATTTACTTTCATATAAAAGATCTATGAAGATTAAATGTGATTGTTTATCTTCTTCCTGTCTCACCCTCCCTCCCTCTTGCCCTTTCCCTGTCTCTGTCTGTGTCTCTCTTTCTTCTGTGTTTGTAATCGTCTACCTATCTCTAAGCATGGTTTGGCAAACCATACTAGCCTTTTTAAGTACCTGTTCATACCTTTTCCCATTGTATAAAAAACTATCCCCTCTCCATATTCATTCAGGATAGAGATGGCGTTTCCAAAATCTCTTGTAGCTAGTTATGAGCGTATGACTTGTTTCTGGATAATGAAATGTAAGTAAAAATGTCGTTTGTGAAATTTTGGAAAACTATAAATTGTAGTCGATGCTCAAATTTTATTATTTGGTGCTTATTTCATTTTGTTGCCTGATATGTAAATGTCATAGTGGATTCATTCTAATATTTAGAAATAGTAATTAAAACCATACTTCAGGATTAGTAGCATAATCTAGAAAAAGTCTGTATTTATGAAGAATTATAGGACATCATCACACAATCTTTGGATTTTCTACCTTGGAATTTTAACCATGTAGAGAAAAATTTCTTTGTTACATAGAAATCTGTTATGTTGATTTTCTCTTATTTGCTTATAGACACACTAATATTCCAGAGATTAAATTGACATGAGTACTTTCTGTAAAAGAACTATAAAGTAAGCAAAAGAATCAAATGAGAACTAAGACCTTTTCTCCTTTCACATAATGCAGAGTTGAGTACTGAGCTGAATGAACCAGATGCTATTAAACAAGTTTTGAATTTAGGATTTGGTGTATTGTCTCATTTTATGGCATTGCATATGCCATTTACCAAGAATTATTTCTGTCATATTTGAAAACTGGAAAAGGTACAATCAAGAATCACTGGATTGGAGGTTATTGAAGTTGCTGTTAGACAGGGACACCAAATAGAACTCAGCCTTAAGGAATGCTGTTTTATGAAGGTGGCCCATTGATAATCAAATATAATTAAAGAAAACTGGGTGACTTGTGAAAATATTTACATTTTGAGGTTCTTAACACTTTTGAAGTTTCTCAAAAGATTAAAAGTCAACAGCTTCAATATCCAGTTTTCTGTTTTGGGTATGTAACCTGTTTACTATCAATGTTTTACAGCTGTTGCTGTCTGCACTGAAGATAAAGTTGGCAGGCTAAAGTGAAGCACTTCATAATGAATTCTTTGTCCAGTGATACAGGGCTGATGGTACATTAAATTTTATTGTTGCTGTGACAAATTCTCACACATTTAGTAGTGTAGACAATACAATTTACTGCCTTCTAGGTCTGTGTGTAAGTCTGGCAGATCTCACTGGACTAAAATCAAGATGTCAAGGTGTTGGCAGGGCTGCTCTCCTTTCTAGAGGGTCTAGGAAAAAATTTTCTGGAGTCTTTCTGGTTTCAAAAGATACTCCATCTTCAAAATCAACATGAGGAATTAAGTTCTCTCACATGGAATTGCACTGATCTACACGTCTGCCTCCTTTCACACTTTTAATGAACTTTGTAATTTCACTGACATTAACTAAATCATCCAAGATAATCTCAATTCAAGGTCCTCAACTTAATCATATCTGTAGAATCTTGTTGCCATGTAAGGTAACACATACATGGGTTTGTAGTATTAGAACACAGACGTCTTTAGGAGAGTCATTATTCTGCCTACCACATATGGTTACCAAAGAAATTTATAAAACATTGCATTATGATCTCTAGGTTTCTTTCCATCTATGTATATTCTCTGACTCACTAAGTACATATACTGCTGACTCAGGAACCATTATATTCTAGATAATTGTATATTTTTACTGCTCATCTTGAGTATTATTTTTGCTCTCCGTAAAATACAGTTTTCTTATAAGTTTGTCTAAAAGCTGATTTAGCTAGAGAGGGAGGTCTTGAACATTGAGTGCTAATTCTAGAAGAAACTAAAATAATTTTCAGAGAAAAGAGGTGCCCCTGTCTAATAAGAAGGATCATCTGCAAATTTTGGAGGTCGAAGAATTAGAATCTCAATCTACCACATTAACTTTACATCTCATTTTCATTTTTATATTATAGCATTAAATACACACATACTTGCATAAATATAGCAAGTATGTATATATTTGTAAATATTTATATGTATAGATTAGGGTATTTATACATATGGGTATATCTGTATATATTTATCTTGTTCAATTTTATTTTAGAATCACCAAATTTGTTATTGAATATTTGAAAATTTGGCAAATTTATACTTTATAATTAGCATTTTAACATATATAGCTTACATGCTAGAGGCATATTTGAGATTGTTGTTATTGGTATAAATATTTGATTATATTTTAGAACACGTTGCTCATTCATACAAAGTAGCTAGAGTTACATAATGTAAATAATATCAATAAAAAAGGAAACTATATATTTCATTATTCATATCATAGTCATTAATGCAATACAGTTTAAGAGTAGCTACTAAGGCATTTTTGATGACTTCCATAATTTAATGAAGGAATCAATTTGGAGTCACGCTACTATTAACAAGGATTCTAACTTTAAAGAAAAAATAAGGGCCATATTGCCGCATAAGCCTGTGGGTTCAAATGTTCACTTTTGTACACATTTCATACAGATCATATGTTTATTGTCCTTGGACTCACTATATGATTTCTCACACTCATCTCTTTACCAAATGTTATAAACAATTTTAAATTGTTTTTGTTATAATCTCAAACTCTGATTGTGTATGTAGTTTATTTTGATGGGAAGAGTAAAAAGGAATGGAAAATTTACACAATGTTTACATTTGGTTCAATATATTTCAAAATATCCTTCTCGGCAGAAATGAAAAAAACAATCCATTTCTTGAAATTGTACCTACAGCTGTGCATGACCTTTTTTTGTTTTTGCCCCTTTTGGTGATCACTCATGTTCATGCAAATCTCTAATTTAATCAAACAAAACCCACTAGTCTTTCCACTGAAACTATTCTTTTTACTTTTCTATAGCCCACAAAGTTATTTCCTTAAACGATGCCTGAACAGTCTTAAGTGTTGTGTCTAAATATGTACAGGCTTTGGATTTTTATTTATTTTTTTGCATGGAAAATATCACAAGGTCTCTTCAATAATTAATAATTGTTGTAAAGTTTTACCACTTCTGTTTTTGGGATTTCACATAATTTGCCTTTAGTATAAGCATGGTTAAATTATCTTAATGTTATTTTTCAGTTCATTTGGTTAGGCATAATCAATTTAGTATATAATATTCTAATAAATTTTAAAACTTATTTAATTTTAATGCAGCATAAACTTTAATTCTTTCCAAACAAGCTATAGCTATTTACATAACATATGCATACAATTTATTTTTCATGCTTTTAAAAAACAGTCATTAAATGCAAATCATATAGCACTACCTACCGATTAATTGACTTATATTTATTTTTTTAAATATATATACAAAAAAGTTGAACTCCCTTCAGTGTTTGAATTAGTAGTCTCTGAAATATGCTTATTAAAGTATGGGTAATGTATAGGGAGAAAGGGAAAAAGATGTCTTTCAGGAAAAAGAGAGAAAGGAAGAGAGACTTTCTTTTTCCCAGGATCACTTTTAGTTACTTTACTTTTTTTTAAACCTCCACTTATCTGCACGGAAAGCAGTAAGCATGTTATTTTTGTCATTAGTTGCATTCTTTACTCCTTACATAGCTTCCATGTCTAGTATGTTTAAAGAGATGCCTTAAAGCTCTTATGATGTGGTTTTGCAGGGACACATTGCTTCAAAAGAAAGGTCTGTGTATGCTAAGCACGCAATGAGCAGATGTGGGAAGTCATTCAATCTGTGAAAGGGGAGATACAATGGTGGCATGTTTCCTGTGTTTCAGGTGTGGATTCTAACTGCTTAACTAATATCAGCGTAGAGCAATAATAAAGAGTTAAGGGCACTGAGAAAAAGACCTAATAAAGAAATCCAAATATACTCACCTAATCTCATATCTTCTTGAATTTGATCAACATCAATATTATTTCCTTTTCCTTTTATGGTTTATACCGTTAATTTTTAAAATTATTTAATGTGGTTTCTCTTTTTAAAAAACTTAATGATTTTAATTAACATTTTATTAGAAGGTAATTGTAGAATCATACACAGTTATAAGTACTAGGGAAATATAATTAAAAAGAGTCTTCTCCCAAGTCCATAAAACCTATCCACAAAGTAAAAGAAATACAATGATTTTAATATTTAATAAGCATTAAATAAGAATGTGATGGGTATTATAAGCAGTCAGCTAAGAAATGCAAAAACAGAGAGAAATCTGAGCCTTTCATATAGTCAAGCAGATACAACTCATTACATATGTATTTTCAAATAGGCAATAACTAGTCCTCAAGGAAGAGGACTTAGCATTATTTGTCACATGTAATTCAACCTAAATTCACTTGGTAGTTGGGGTGACGATCTGTGTGTTAGCTAACTGGCTTTATTTAGAGTGAAAACAAACTTCCTCATCTCTTGATGATAGGAGGTAATTATGCAAATTGAAGCAAGGATCTCATCTTGCTAATCAGGAGGTTAGGCTACTACCTTCCTACAGAAACTAGAAGATACAGATGATGTCTCTCTTGAGGTTCATATTTCAGAGAGAAATCTCCAGGTTCTTGAGAAAGCCAATCCTAGACCATAAAGCTGACAAAAAAGGCCATCTACAATTCAAAAGGATTTATATACATTTCAAAGAGAAGAGAAAGTACTTATAATTACACATTTTCTAAAGTAAGTGCTTTGAGAAAAAAAGAGTACTTCTGTCTTCCTTTATTATTCACAGAGAATTATGCCTCTTATTTTAATTTACATTTGTACTTACATAAGAAATAATACAATGAGATCCTGTGTACTCTTACCCAGTTTACCCATAGTAATGTTTTATAAAACTGCAGTACATTATCACAACTTGAATATTAACACTGATAAAGTAAAAAAAAACAATGAAAATGTGGATTTGTTGATATTTGTTTCACTTGCACATTGCAGGAGAAATAGGAAAGATGCAACTACTGCCTCTACTTGGAAGTAAAAACTCCATCCTTATGATTTTTAAGCCTTCTGGTTGGAAGCTTACCAATAGAAAATTATTGGTGTCTATGGTTTATTAAAGGCAATATATTCACGTAGCTTTAAATATATAATCAAATAAAATATGAGTTATTTGAGTTTTACCCATGATTTTGATTGGATATACCTCTTCTCTCCTTTGTGAAAGCTACATGGGTTGGATTATACTGGTATGTTTCACGGACACATATGTAGGTTAAATCAGTATTTGGCAGGTTTTCACCTACATAAATCAGTAAAATTGAAAGAGAAAGATTAGAAGTTACCAATATCAAAGATTTGCCAGTTGTTTATTTTGAAAAGTAAAAATGAAACAAAAATTTTTAAGATAAACATTTGCTCTTTTTTTAGAGATGGAATCTTGCTCTGTTGCCCAGGCTGGAGTGTAGTGGCACTACCTTGGATCACTGCAACCTCTGCCTCTGGAGTAGCTGGGACTACAGGTGTGTACCACCAAGCTGGCTAATTTTTATTTTGTATTTTTTTTGTAGGGATAAGGTTTCACCATGTTGGCCAGGCTGGTCTCGAACTCCTCAGTGATCTGCCCACCTTGGCCTTCCAAAGCTCTGAGATTATAGGTGTGAGCCACCGTGCCCTGCCAACATTCACTGTTTATTATCATAATAATGTATTTCCAAGTAATGAACATTTATTTTATCACCAAAATGCATGCAGGCTACATACTTAGAATAAATCACTGATATTCATCATATAGGACAGTTAGAAACTTTATGCAGCCAATATTTTTCTTATAAGTGATGCATTTAAAATTTGTAATAAAGAAAAAGCAAGCCATAAAATTTTATGATAGTCTAAGAAAAAAACTGCATAAAATTTTATTTTGTGGTCAATCATTGATATAGTAAGTGTCTTGACCCAAGTTTTTAAATATGGTAACCTGTTTCTTGCAGTACAACATAAAGTAGAGCACGACATCCAATGTGTTTAGATATTTTAATTTTATGGGCCTTATAAAACAATTCAATTTTACATAGGTATTTTTTAAAAATTGTAAGTACTACTAATTTACTTGATTATTTGGAATATTCTGGAAAACTAAGAAGATCTAAAATTCAATGCCCTTTAGGCTACCTGTGCCACTAGTTGGTGACATTACACCAGGTGTGTAGCTAGTGAAGGCACTAGACAAATAACAACTTAAACATTGGCTGGGAAACACAGAGTTGCAATTGTTCCACAAGGATCACCTAAAAATTTAGCTGAATTATTTACAATAGCCACAATATGGAATCAATCCAACTGTCCATCAATGGATAAATGGATTTTAAAATGTTATATATATATATATATTATACACACTATGTGTATATATATTTTATGCACTGTATATGTATATATATTATATACACTGTGTGGGTTTGTGAGTATGTATATATACTATATACACTGTGTGTGTGTGTGTATATATATATATATATATATATATATACTGTGTGAGTATATGTGTGTGTGTGTATATAACATATACACTGCAAGGGTATGTGTGTGTGTATGTATATGTATATATATATATATATTATATGCACTGTGTGGGTATATATATACACACTGTGGAATATTATTCAGCCATAGAAGAGAAGAAAATCTTGACATTTGTGACAACGACATGGATAAATCTGAAGAACTTATGCTAAGTTAAATAAACTGAACACAGAAAGGCAGATACTGTCTGATCTCACTTATATATGGAATCTAAAAATGTCAAAAGTATAGGAGCTAAAGTAGAACAGTGGTTGCCAGGGACTAACACTAGGGAAATGGGAAGATATTGGTCAAAGGTTTCAAATGTTGTTTCAAGATAAGTAAGTTCTAGGGATCTAATGTACAACATGGTAACTATAGTTAATACTGTATTTTTTACTTGAAATTTGCTAAGAAAGCAAATTTTCAATGTCCTTACTCCCTATGCTCTCCCCAACACATAAAGGGTAACATAACCATAGGTGGCAATGGATGTTAATTAATTTGACTGTGGTAATCAGTACACAACTTGTATGCATAGCAAATCATCACACTGGGCACCTTGAATGAATACAAGTTATAATTGCTACATTGATATTTTATAATTAAAAAGTAATCAGCTGAAGTTGAAGCACTGAGCTGTAAAGTTTCACCAAATGTATTGATTCAATGATGTGCAATAGTGAAGTACTAAGTAAATGAAAGACTAGACCTCATTCAAGGTCACTCTAAATGTGAGCTCCTTTCCATCTGGAGAGAACTGGACAAGCAACAAATGATCTCTGGAGAAGATGTGAAATCCTAGCCACTGAAGGCAATGTATTGCATTAAATTTTTGCTGTGGTAGAACATCTGGCATCCTCATGGATGAGGAAGTCAATGTTTCAAGGACTGAGGCAATTACACTTTTAAGAAAAGGTAGTAATAACAGCTAGATAAAAATGTGATGTTAGTAGATCTTCTGAAAAAATGATATAAGTAGGAGCTTATAGATGAGGAAGGCAGTAAACTTAGAAAGAAGGTGATAAAAATAAAAGCCAGGCAAATGAGTATTTCAGTTGTATTTTAAAAATATTAATAGTTTTTTAGATTACTAAATTACTATGTTTGTTATAGAAGTTTAAGGAAATTTGGAAAAATATAGGGAAGAAAAATATGAAATCATTCATAACTCTCTAACCTAATCATATTTTTTATATAAAAACATTTCTTTTCTTTAGGAAAATAATTCCAAATGAATTTGGAGATTCTTGCATTTCTTTCACATAAACGGCATATGCTGTAGAAAGACCCATACAGATGAGAAAATGAGCTTGATCTATACTGGACAGGAAAGAGGTGGTGACATGCAAAGTCAGAAATCACATGTATATATTGAGACACTGGCATATAAGAAACCCTGAAATATTTTAAACATGGTCACTCACTAATGATCACTGTTAGACATGGCATTGGGTCACATCAAACATTCAATTGCACAGAATTCTTCTTGAGGATTTGTTCATAGTTTAACCATACTGCTATGAAAATGCACATCTAGGAAGCAGATAATAGGATGGTAAACCATCATTAATTTGAGGGATACAAACTTATGGATAAAATTGTCTATATTATTGTAGTTATCCTTGTGATGCATTTGGAAATTTTTCCAGGTGATTCCTTTTGTTTCCATTGCAACAGGACATGGGAAAATAATTTGGTCATTTATACATCATTTAAAATGTATTATACTTTTTTTTTTTTGAGACAGAGTCTCGCTCTGTCACCTACACTGCAGTGAAGGGGTATAATCTCTGCTTACTGCAACCTCTGCCTCCTGGGTTCAAGTGATTCTTCTCCCTCAGCCTCCTGGGTAGCTGAGACTACAGGCATGCTACCATGCCTGGCTAATTTTTGTATTTTTAGTAGAGACCAGGTTTTACCATGTTGGCCAGGCTGGTCTTGAATTCCTGACCACGTGATCCACCTGCCTCAGCCTATGGAAGTGCTAGGATTACAGGCGTGAGCCACCACACCCAGCCAAAATGTATTATACTTTTGAAACATCCTTAAGCCTTGAGGATATCATGAGGAATTACATTTCCTAGTTTAATGCTTTAAACAATATATAGCATCTAGTGGTACACATAACCTTCAACTGAGCCAAAATTAAGCACTTGTGATTCTGAACCAAATTCATAGATGTACTGTTGTACTGTTAGCAAAATCCTGGAAACACTGGTAATAAATATTACTGTTGACAAGATAGCTTCAAGGACATTAATATAGCAGTATAACATGATTACTAAATATAATGTGATGCTAATATTCACATGATTTATGATTGCTACAATTCAAACATAAAATTTTTATTTTCTAAAGAACTGTATTATACATTTTCAAAAACTGAATGATGATATTTTTATGTAGCCAAAGTATAATGTTAAAAGTATACAATGCTTCATAAGCCCGTGCCTACTATACAGACTATATGAATACAGAGATATGAAAGATAACCATCCTGGAAGTTTTCTCATTGTTAACCCAAGTATTAAAAACAATGCTGACCCCTTTAGCTGTGAACTTTTCTGAGCCAAATATGTGAATAAAAGTGAAAACGCAAGAGAGGACAGAGTTATTTAGATCTCTGGTTTTTCTTAGCTTTTAGGAGAAAAGTATAACGAGATGATTAGCACTGACATTTTCCTCCAAAACAGCATTAATTATTTCAAAGGGTCACCTTGGTGCCAAAGAATGATCAGAAATCACAAATCACCCTGTATTTATTGGAATACAGTTACATTTCCAGAATATTACTAATTTCCAGTTTAGTTAAATAGGATAGTCACCAATTTGAACTAGGGTTAAAAAACAGTCTCCAGGCCCAAAAGATCAATTTTTACATATGAGTTTGCCTGTAAATAAATAAACCAGAATTGTACAAGGTGCCATGTGGAACTTCAAGTCGGAACAGAGTACAATGAGAACAGACATGAGGCTGATAATAAAATTTATGCTAATAGAGATTAATGATCGAGCTTGTGAAATCAAGTTCTGCAGCCTTCAGAACATATTTTCTGAAAATTTCAAACCAGTGAGTTACTTATTTCCTTTCTCGAGATTTCTATTCAACTTAAAGGTCATAACACATATTTTTATTTATTATATACTTTCTTAAACAATAGAAATTTTTATATCACAAAATTAATTCTATTCACTCTTGAGAACAGGAGTTGTTTTTAATTTTGTATTTCTCACCATCCATTACCACAAATGTTCAATAGAAATCTCAATCTTTTAAATTGGTGAATTAATCAAATGATTAATAGGTAAAATAAACCACAGAGTTTTTATAAAATAGTATGAATCAAGAATCATGTTTTTTAAACATTGATTTTTAATATTTATTACTTGTTTCCTAAACTACCATGAGTCTTCAAAAATTCAATCTGAATCTTTGGTAAATAAATTGTGATTAATGATGAATTTATTAAATTAGATTTTTCACATTTGTTGCAATCACTACACGTTTTGTTTCCTACGTTGTCGTAGTCATAAAAGCTCATAATTAAATATATTAGTTTGTTATATTACATATATACACATACATATATTCATGAGTAGGCTAGAAATCAGTGATTACTATCCTTAAATTATGTACCAAGAAGAAAAGCCACATGCAATATGTACATATACACAAGACTAATTAATACTCCTGTCTTTACTGTCACTATCAACACCTGTATTTTTAATTTCCCTAGTTTAAAAATTATATTAAAAATGTAAAAACAGGTTTTATAAAACACCAATCATTAAAAAAAAAGAAATTGCAAAACAGACTCCTCATATAATCAGATAATCCAAATACGTTTAAGCCAAATAAAATTGTATTCATAAAGAAGTAAATGGTATTACAATTTGTGGATAGTGGTAGAAAAAAAAGACAATTTTGAAGTTATCTTTAAATTAAATTTAATATGTTCAATTTGTCTTTCAGAAATATTTTAGATTATCAAAATGACAAATTAACTTCTTAGAGTACACACTTTAGTGGTTTAAAAATGTAAATGCAAAATTGCCATAAAATGCAACTATATTTTAAACCGAGGATGAATCTTTGTTGAAGAGAAATAGATGTGCAGTCCACTAAAAATAGAGATAATTATGTTATTAAAATTATTTAATATTTAATAATTTACTTTTTTTATTATACTTTAAGTTCTGGAATATAGAAACAAAAGTTACAGACATGTATTATTTAATATATAAGATAAAGATGTTACATAGAAAAAAATACTAGAATTCTTTAGGGGATGACCATCCAAAAAGATACAGGCAATCCTTTTACATTTAAATATACCATATTTTAACTTTTTGATGAGGAGAGGAGGCGGGAAAAGGTACTGTCATTAGCAATACATATGTGGTATAGAATGCAAATCATGTAGACTTTTGTCTTGTATATTGATGTGATAAAACTAAGAATTTTCTAATATTTTCAAAAACTGTGATATATGTCCCAGAACTTACAGTATAATAATTTACTTTTCTCTTCAGAAAACAACATTTGTTTTCAAAGATACTTGCATTTTACTTTATTTAATCGAAAGTATTATTTATTTAATGTATTATTTATTTAACTGAAAATATTATTTCAATTAAATAAAATGAATATACATCCTTTCATTAGCTAAATGAACTTGGCTTAAAATGTTGATCTCAGAATGTAATATTGGGGTTCAGGGGATCAGGGTGCCCACAGCTCCCCTGAGAGGACCTTTCTCCAGGTACTTGATCACCTGCCCTCTCAAGAATGAGAGAGGGGACCATCGCACAGTGTGCAGTAAATGCCAGACTCAAAAGTGTTTGTAGAAAGTGATTTATTTAGAGAGAGAGAGAGAAATGAGAAGGATAGAGAAACAGCTAACTCTCACACTGAGTAAGAGAAAGAAAACCCGCTCTCACACTGAGTGAGAAGGGTTCCCAGAGGGGGAAAACCAGAGAAGGAAAGCTCCTCTCACACTGAGTGAGAGAATCTAGACAGATGGAATCCAAGAGAGGAAAACAGCTTCCACACTGAGTGGACGGGAATAGAGAGAGAGATGGAGTTTAGGAGGGGAAGACAGGCTTCCAAGACAGAGTGTGGAAGGGGACTCCAGAGGGAAAATCCAGGATAGAGAAAAAGAGCTTCCGCGA